>JASDQU010307290.1:122687-149334 GCA_032191745.1 Picea mariana
ATTCTATTTTATTGAAAGGTCTTATTAATATTGACCTTTATTACATCCGAATACATTAATCTACCTATGTGCGGGTTAGGACCTTAACAGGGATTCTTGCCCAAAATAATTCTAGTTCAAAATTCTTTGCAAAGGTCTTGTGGATGACAAGCCTGGTGAGAACCTTCACCTTTGCCAGCTCCATCTTCCTTGCTCAAATTTTCTAGCTATATAGGAGTCATGTGAGCCTGTTTGGCTCTAGGTCATTTAGTGCGTATGTTTTCCATTCATATGAAAATTCCATGGTGAGTCCCGAAGTTTTTGTCTAGTCTTAAAGGTTTGTAGAGGATACATCCTAATCTATACTCCCTCCTAATATATGAAGCAATAGGAAGTGCTCCAATCCTATCCATTAAATTTCCATTCAAATTCATTTTTCCAGTATCCAACGGAATAGGTTTTCTGGTAACATGGAAATATTGCCCTGGTAGTTAAACAACTAAATATAGCAATGATTTTCTTGAACTAGTTGCAGGTGCCTGCAAGAAACCTAGTGACTGGGGATGGAGTTCTTCTGGGGTCTTATCCTTAGATTTTCAATACAATCTTCCTCGTGGATAATATTTGGTAAGATAAAAATGGTTTTGTTGACTTGATGACAGCTGAGAACCACCAAGTAACTTGAAACTACATACATCCATTCTCCAATGTTGACATGATATTGCCATGCCGATGTAAGATGACTGCAACAAAGTATGAATTCCTAAAATAGACTCCAATGTTGTGTTTTAAGCCTTCACAACTTTTCATGTAATCTGTTAGAAACTAATGTGGCATAATCATATTGTTGGTCGTCTTTATAGATGTAGATTATCTCACCGTGTGAGATTTCCATGCCTTTTATTTACTTCCTTCCCAAGAGGAAGTAAAGCTAAATAGTTTATCTACTCTAGATTATTGAGATATCACATGTAGATCTTTTTCGTAGGTTCCATACTAAGTATGTTATGGCCTTCATAAAATTGAATTTCGATGAGACCTATTTCTGCTATGAAGGTTGGCTGAATTAGGATTTTCAACAAAAATGTTGCATTTGTAGATGAGGAATTGGAAATTGTCTCTTGGATTAAAGCTTTGTTTGATTTTGAGGATGGTTATAGAAGTCATAGAAGTCAGAATGACAATGAGAAGAAAGAGTGTAGAAAAGTTAACAAGGACCCAAAGAAATTATTGACAGATCTACGGTTCATAATCTCGAGACCCTAAACAGTGAAAAAGCAACAATTAATCATTAAAACATTACAACAATTCATGTTTTATAAAGCAGAGAAGTTGTAGAATAAAGGATTTATGGGGTGAGTGAGGGTCCATGAGATTTATCATGAAGGGAAATCTCTTCCTTTTTCATCTGTGATTGGATTGTGGCCCAGTTTTATGTAGGATTAATATCCTATTTATTTTGTCTTGTGTAGTGAGGTTTTGCTTTCTTTCTTGCCTTGGCATAACTATTTGAAGGGTTGGTGAAAATTTAATGGATACCACTATGCCTTTGTTCTTGATATCAGGAAAATCAAGGATGAAATGCAAAAGATATATAGCTTATTTTATTCTTGTTTTGGGTTCAATACTTCATTGTAGCCATCTTATTTTTTTTGCCTCCAATGTTTAGTACATTCATCCATTTCTGATCTTTTTTTTGTTTGCTAGCATGTCTATGACCTGCAGGACTAGCCTGTGGTCTAAGAACCCATGACCTAGGGGCATCTAAGCCATCAAAATCACCCGGTGATTGCACTTGGCCTAGTCCACACCAACCCTTAACATGGCTGGATATTTTTGGGTGTCTCCTCCCGACTACTGCGAGTTTCGAACTTTGGCCACCTTACAGAATGAAACCCTCGAAATCCAATCGTGTTAGCAGGATTTGAAATTCTTCTAGTTTTGATCACCTAAATAAATTGTTCAGTTCTTTAAATAGACTAGTTAATTCCTGCATGTAGTCATGATTAAGTTGCATTCAGTCTTTCCTTTTTCTATTTATGACAGGAAGCTCCATGTTTTTCTGGCTATTTTGAAATTAGGTCCTCTCCTTTATGGGTGGATCAAGTTTTTATCATTCATCCATAAACTTTAAACGTGTCATTAGTTAATATTTGAAATTGATATCTTATGGCAGGATATGATAAGGACAATCCCAAGATACTTACAAAATGTGAACACCATTTTCATCTTTCATGTATCCTCGAGTGTATGGAAAGGAGTGATAATTTCCTCGTATGTTACCAAGTTATTCTTTACCTTTACCTACTCTAAATATAGCTTAGTTAGATGTTATCCATACCTATAGCTTGAAATCAATGGTTCATTACAATTTTGTCTGTATGTGGTAATGCAACATTTTTTTACATGTGAGGAGCAGAATTGACAACTTCTAGGTTCTATTTAACAGATGCAGTGAAAAACTACACTTCTGTGAAATTCGATTACCGAGTTGTGCATCAAAGGGACTTTTTTATTTGTGGTTTTCATGCTTTTAGGTGATCATGTGTACTTTTTTTAATTTGAAAAGCCCTTACTGTGATCACATTTTTTACATATTGAGATTCATTAGTTGTGTTGTTGGTGGCTTATTGCTTGGTCTTTTTCTTAATTTACTATAGGAGAAATTTTAAAAAATAACCTCAGAAAACCTAGAGGCCAAAATAAGAAAAAATAATTTAATAAATGCCAAGAAACTAAATATGGAAAGTATATATATCTAAGCTAATTGAATCGACTAACCCTATCTCACTTTTTGTATGAAAATGAACTAGAGTTGCTTGAGTTTTCCTTTATAGAAAGGCTTCACACACTAAACTTAAAGTCTGTAAATGAACCTACTCTGCACATGGATCTTTTTTGATATGAAATGTATTTGCGGTAACATGGTAAATATTATCCAAACTTTTAACTTGAAACTTTAAAAACAAAACTTTTCACTTGAAAATTTAAAAACAATGTAATGTTTCAACATTCTACGTCTGAATTTTTTTAAACCAGGAAAGTGTGACTCAAGATGTGTATATACCTATGAATTGTTGATTAACCCTTCACATTATCTTGATGCACACTCTCGCATTGGAAGCTTCCCCTAACATCTGAAGATCCACCAAGAATTATCATGTTTGAATTTTATTTTTATTCAGGTCTTATAATGGAAAAGGCTCTAAAGTCTTAATTTCTCTCAGATTCTTGTTAGAATGTTACTATTTGTTAGGTGATTTATATGTACTAAAAAATACACTAAACTACCCTCAATTAAATTTTCAACCTGGGGTAAGTAAACTTAGAGTTGTAGCAAAATATATGCCAAAGGTAAAAGGTTGGTAGGAGTATAGTCTAACTAAGGAAATCAGCTATCTAAGGCTAATCTACTCAAGCAAACCTATCTAATGAGCAAACCCTACTAAGAAAAATGAAACTAGGTAACCTAAGTACTTTTGGGCCAAGGATCGATGGATGGTTCCTAAGAAAGCAAGTAAAACCCTATGTAAAGAAAACTAGTTCAACAATAAGAAAAAGCAAACCATTAAGCATAATAAGCAAATGACAAAAGAAAACTTCTTTAACTTGCCAACCTACATCCAATGAGCAACTACCCTATGAAAGAAAATAAATAAGCAAGTAAGCAAAAGCACCTATCTAACCTAGTAAAGCAAATAGATAAGTAAGCAAAGCCACCTAACTAACCTACTAAAGAAAAAAACAAGTAAGCAAAGGCAACTAACTAACCTATGAAAGCAAAAGACAAATAAGCAAAGGCAACTGACTACTACAAGCAAAACTTCTCATTGAACAATTATCTAGCCTAAGAGGCAAGTGAACTAAATGCCTAATGTAAAACTATTTCTAATGCGTGAAAGGAAATCTAAATGCTCAATGCAATGCATGAAAGGAAATCTATTCTATTGAAAGCAATAAAGGAAACTATCTCTTCTATGAAAACAAGAAATTGTTTTCTAAGCTATGAAATTCAAATGCATTCTATACTAATATAAGCAAACTTATGCTATACTAAATTCATTCGTTAACTACAACTTGAAATTGCAATCTAAATCTAAGAAAGAAATTGCATAACATAAACTAAACTAGCTTTATCTTAATAATTCAAATTGCAAAAAGGAAAAATACTTAGAAACAGAATTTAAAGACTATTTCAGCATATGACAAGAAAGAAAATAAGAAACTAAATGACGAATTAAATAAATAAAACTAAATGGCAACTAGATCAGCAAACTAGAATTGAAAACTAATGACTAATGACTATCCATCCACCAAAACCTCATTAAAGAAAACATAAACTCAAATTTATGTTCTATTCTATCTCAAGCTTTGTTTTAAACTAGATTCTACAATCATAAATCAAAGCATAATCTAACATATAAATGCATGTGGGGTTAGTGTATGAGTTTGTAAAATTGTTCCTAATTATAAAATCAATGCATATTAACAAAAAGCCTCCATACTAACCTGCAAAAGAGAATTAAAACAGTTAAACTACAACAACAAATTAAAGAAATGAAAGAACAGTTCATGTACAAGAAATAAAGAGACATCTAAGCTATGAAATGCATAAATAACACAGAGAACAGTTACCAGACTGCTGGTGGGCCCCCCAGAAAGTCGTGGTCACCTCTCAAATGCACACCATGAGCTTAGAAAAATTATTTCACCATTAAAACTTGGAAAACGCAGTCTTATACAATTCTGGCAATTGAAAAATGCAAAAACAAAAGAAAACATTTTTATCTCTATCCTCTACTTTGTCTACTGCTCCTTAGCTATTGTATGACCACCACGGTGGTGTTTATAAGATTTACAGACCAATTGGTCGACCACAGGAGGTTCGAATCACTTCTAAAATTGGTAAATTTCATTAATGGTGCCCTAACTGTCAAAACTAAGTGAGCCAATAATCGCCTTCTTTGGACAACTGAAATTGAGTTGTCTTGAGCTTAGTAGTTGGAGGGGGCGATCATGAAGAAAAACCATGTGCCCGATTTGTCCATCACTGGCCGCCAATGCCATAACCACCAACTCGCCTTGCATTTTTGTGCAATACTGGGTGCCGGAACGAGTGTCGGATTGAGTGCCAGATCAAGTGTCGGATCAAGTGCCAGAACTAGAAACATGGTGCGTTTTGCCCTATAACAATAGAAAAACATGAATTAACTCTTCGAAATCATAGAACATGATGAATTACAATTGATTTAATCATTAAACATGAATTACATGTACCTTATGCTGATCATACCATTTTATCATCAAATTCTCCAAAAAGATCCTTCAAAAAGATGAAAAACATATATATACATATGGAAAAAGTGTATAACAATCATCATGAAAATGATCATATCTTGGGCCCAACACTATTGAAAGCTGCTACCAAAGTGTTGGTGATGATTGCATAGCAAGCAAGAGTACTTGGTATCAGTATAGATGATATAATTTTGCGTCAAAATAGACGTCGCAAAATGAGCCAAATCATTTTCTTCTCTTGCATCATGAAATTTTCCTTCATTTCCTTGTATACTTAAATTCAAAATAGGAAAAAAAAATGACACATAGCATGCATAACACATAATTGTTTTATGACTGGGTGTAATAGTAATTTTTCATATTCATAAACAAGAAAATGAGACTTATCTTTTAACAAAAACTGGTCCAAGAGATTGGTCATGTAAGATAAAATTTCCATTGAACCACAACCATCTAGTGTAGATACCACCACCAACCTAAGCTATGAGGCCACCATGGTGAAAAAACCAAGCAATAAGATTCTATATTTCTCATCCCAACCTTTCTACTCACGTTCTTGCCTAACCTTCTCAACACAAAGCATTACAACAATCTGATTCATCCTATGATAGCTAAGGAACTCTCTTCCACTACAACATGCAACATAAGGAATATATTCACTTTATGTGCTTCATGGTCCCTTAGATATATTATTCTCTCTAGTTCTCTTTAGTGTGTATAGAAAGAGCTTGATCTATTGTATTCTTTCTAAGAATTTCCTAAAAGAACTATATTTGTCTCTCAAAGATATAAAGAGTATATAATGGATAGTGAATGATGAATTGTTATCTTCCCTATCCTATATGCTCACCTACAACCACTATATTTCATCCAAAGTCTACAATTTTCCTCTTCTTGATGTTGATTTTGGTTAATTTCCAAATTGGTATATTGGGTTGGAAATGGAGAATAAAACATGAAATATGTAGAGAATTAATGTTAGAGTGCTTCCCACAATGTTAGAGTCAATGACAATGGTATCATTGCTAGAAATGATGGATGACATTACATATAACTAGCAGAATGTAGGACTCTTACACTTCCCATGGCATTGAAGATTGTACTCAACCCATGCTCCCATTATTATGTGAAAGACTTTTCCCACCAACCTCTTACATAGATTCAAGGATTGGTTGATAAGTCAAAGAAGGTATATGGCTTCATTTAAGGCACATTGTAGAACAATATGAGTTCTGAGAATGGCCTTAGAGATAGAGGATTTATTTTCCCATAGGTCCCCTTTCATCTTCCCCTATAGTGGAATCATAGTACCTCTCATGCCTTCATGTGTTTTCTATGGTGGGTTGCATCACCATACATTGAAGCACTTTGAAGGCCTAATTACTATATAACTATTTGAGTGAAGGTCAATTGAGTTGTGTTAGAGTCTTAGGATTGTGTTTTGTATTTGTAAAATACACCATGTGAAACTCTTACATCAAAGCCATACATTGGCATTTACCTATTGAAATAAGTATTATCAAATAGTTGTTGTACCACCCGAGCACATATTTCAGTTTAGACACATTTTTTTTTAGTATTTCATCTTCTATATTGCATTATTTATTTTATATGTAACCTTGTAGGTTAGAAATATCAAAATTATGAATGGCCTATTTGTAAGAATCTTTACATTCTCCTTGCACAACAAATAAATAGAATATTAGATTAAGACTTCAATTTCTTATTGTAAAACCTCTTATCTTAGCATAGTTTAATCTTTTAATCATTATATTATATTCATATATTAAGATAATGTTACACGGCTATCCCTAAGATGCTAACAGTTGTCCTTGGACCATGCTTAGGGCCCAAATACCAATCCCTATCATGCCAAACCTCGAAGTGGATTCAATATTATACTTTTGGGATAAAGATTCCATTTATAAAGCTTGTTTGGTGGTTTCAAACCCTGTGCATGGTCCATGAACCATAAAGAATATTTTAACACCCACAATACATTGGATTTTATCCTTGGACCATGGGAAATATCTTAATAACCATCTAGAGTGGAAAATATCATAATGGTTCTCAAGTGATCTTTTTCCCAATAAAAGATCAAGTTGCAGACATTTTCACAAAGTCTCTTACAGAAGTGAAGTTTTCCAAACTTTGATCTATGTTAGGAGTTTAATAAGTTGTAATTAAGGGGGGATATGCTCTAATGCCTCCTTCTTTCTCCTATTGTTTCACCTTTGTAAATCCTTGAAACATATCCTAGGATGTTCTTAAGGGGGGATGTTAGTATATTTTGACACTTAGGAGTTATYTAATATAAAATTGGTCTAATGTGTCTTTATCCTAACATGGATAAGGCCTTGAATCCCATCCTTGGAAAAAAAATTCTCCTAATTGCATATGTATCCCACTTGGTGGCTAAATATCCCCTTTGAAGGATGCATGTAATGGTTTAAGACCCCATTTTATCCCATGAGCCCTCAAATATTCATTTAGATGATATGCCTCTTCTTTTCACTACTTTACCATGGTCAAGACACCAAGATCCATCCTTGGTATGAAAAAACTACTATAGGCACCCATATCCCATTTTGAGATCAAAGATCCTATTAAGAGGTCCTATGTGGTGATTTGAGTCCATGTTCATGGACAATATCCTTAAAATATTTAAATATGACTTGAGTCCCTTTATTTTCTCTCCTTGTCATCGTTATGATCCCTAGACCTATCCTTGGTGCATGAAACCACCTAACGTCAAACATATCCCAATTGGAGGCCAAATATCCCCTTGAAAGAAACTTTGTAGTGGTTCAAGAACATGTGCATGGTTCATAAGCATTAAAAGTTTCATTTAGATCTTAAGACCCTTTATTTTCTCGCATGACCATGGTCACAGTCTCCAAATCCATCCAACGCATCGAAAGTTTTCTAATATTTCCCAAATCTCATTCATATGTTAAATATTATAATCCCTAAAATACTAATTTAGATCATACAACCCTTATTTTCCTTCATTGACCATGGTCAAAGCCTTGAGACCAATGCCTGGTATGCAAATTCTCTTAATTATGCCTATATCCCACCAAGAGGCCAATGATTTGAGTTTGTATGGTGGTTTGAGTCCTTTTTCATGGACTAGGGCCCTAGAAGCTTCATTTATAGCCAAATCTGTGAGATCCATATCTTTTATGTAAAGCCTCCTAAAAGTACCAATATCGCGCTCAAGGACAAAGATAATTTCTAAAAGTTTTTTTTTAGTTGTTTGAAGAATATTCCATGTCCCATAAGACTAGTTACACTCATTTATGGATTAAGGAACTTATTTTCATCCTCTAATCATGGCCAGGGCCCGAATACCCATCCTGGCTACACAAAAAATCCTGGCTACACAGAAATTCTAGCCATCTAATTTGCCTGGCATTTAAGGTTGGTTGATCAAATAAAAATTTCAGACTGTTGTGGTCCATTCTTAATTTGAATTTCTTGCCCATGAGGTAATTTCTCCATTTCCTCAGGGCGTGGACAATTTATTCCAGCTCCAAATCATGAGTGGCATAGTTCTTCTCATGTTCCTTCAACTTCTGGGATTCATAGCAAACTACAAATCCTTCTTGGCCGAGAACTCCTCCCAGCCCCTCCTTGCACGCATCTGTGCACACTACGTACTCTTTGTTTGGATCTGCAATCCTCAGGATTGGATCACTAGTTAGCAGCTACTTCAATTGCTGGAAGCTGCTCTCACATTCTTCAGTCCACTGGAACTTCTTCCCCTTCCTTTGCAAGGAAGTGATAGAATGGGCTATCCTTGAAAATCTGGCTATGAACCTCTTATAATAACCTGCCAGACCCATAAAGGATCTAACTTTTGTCACATTCCTTGGCGCTGGCCATTCTTGAATGGCCTGTACCTTCTCAGGATCCACGGCGATCCCCTCTTCAGAAATAATGTGTCCCAAATAATGGATCTACTTTTGGTAAAATGAGCACTTGCTCAGTTTTGCGTAGAGTTGGTGTTCTCTCAACACCTGCAGCACCATTCTAAGGTGTTGTTCGTGTTCTACCTTTGTCTTGGAATACACCAAGATATCGTCCAAGAAGACTATGAAAAACATGTCCAGATAATTTTTGAACACTCCATTCATTAAGCACATGAAGACAATAGGCATGTTGGACAGTCCAAACGGCACCACTGTAAATTCATAGTGACCGTACCTTGTTCTAAAGGCGGTCTTGTTGATGTCTTCATCTTTTATCCTCACTTGATGATATCCATATCGAAGATCTATTTTTGAAAATACTTTTGTATCCTTCAACTGATCAAAAAGATCATCAATCCTTGGCAGAGGATATTTGTTCTTGACAGTGACTTTATTCAACCGCTGAAAGTCAATGCATAGCCTCAACGTCCCATCTTTCTTCTTCACGAATAGGACTAGGGCTCCCCACGGTGACACGCTGGGATGAATGTAACCTTTCTTTAGTAGCTCTTCGAGCTGCAATTGCAACTCTTTCAACTCTGGTGTACTCATTCTATAAGGAGCCTTCGAAACTGGAGCTGCTCCAGGCATCAAATTTATAGAAAAATCGATGTCCCTCTTCGGAGGTAGTCCAGGCACCTCCTAAAATACATCCTTAAATTCTTTGAGTACCTTGTGGTTTTCTAAATTCGAGACCACATCTTGGAATACTTCTTCTATTCGAAATGCAAATAATTGACAGCCTTTCTGGTAACATTTCTTCAGCTGCATGGCTGAGATTTCCCTCACAGCCATGGCTCTGGGAATTCCTTGGATTGTTACCTGATTTCCCTCTTCGTCTAGACATGTGAATCTCTTGTTACGACAATCCAGAAGGGCATGGTGCTGGTCCAACCAATCCATCCCAATTAAGCAATCATATGAGCCTAAAAGCAGAATGTTCAACTTAACCTTAGTGCTCATTCCTTTCATGTCCACCGAACAGGACTTAACCAATTCAGTGACCTTCCTCTTGGTCTCTGTGGCTAACTGCACTAACCAAGACTTCTCATGTTTGCTCTTCGTTAGATGCAAACTTTCCACCACTCTAGGATCTACATAACTATGGCTAGCCCCTGAATCAATTAAAATAACAAGTGGTCACTTGTTGATCATACCTTCCACTTCAATCATGTGCGATTGAAATTCTGCTTGCTTATTGTCCAGGGCTGCGTAGATCCTTGGCATTCTACTGCCCATATCCTCCACTGTTTCAGCTTGCTGAACACTATGGATAGTTCTTGCTTTGTCTTTTCTACGGGGGCAGCCTTTGTACCTATGATTCCCTTTACAGCCCCAACACTCCATAGGTGGAGGCCTTGGCATTTGTTCACTCCCTTCAACTTTCCTGGGCTCTTTAAAAGATGACTGTCCCCAAGGATTATTTCTGAAAAAGGAAGGCTTTCTTCCCTTATACCTCTGTTCTTTCTTAAACCTCTTCTGGTCATCCCAAGCCTTCCGAAAGGTAGGCTTTTCTCTCTATTGTTTGTATAGGCATTTCTCCCTTCTTATGGTTTCTTCCATGGTCTTAGGATCATCGTATTGAATCTTGTCACCAATGGAAGGTGGCAGTCCACTTAGATACCTATGGATTTTAATAGCCTCATCTTTGATGAATGGAACATACTTCAGTAGTTCCAGAAAAATTCATTCATACTCATCAATGGTCATACTACCCAACTTGAGTTCAAAGAACTCCTTCATCTTTCTGTCATAGTATCTTTTAGTCAGGTATTTCTTCTCGAAATACCTCTTAAATTCCTTTTACATGACCTCTTTCTCTCTGATGTGCTCCACCTGCACAAACTGATCCCACCACATGGACGCTTTTCCTTTCAGCTGGTACATTCCAATTCTTCCTTCTGCATGGGTGGAATAATTCTACAATTGGAAGTATTTCTTCATGCCAAGCAACCAGGTCTTGGCATCTTCTTCCTTCTTATGTTCTCCATCGAATTTTGGAGGCTTAATCTTGTTCAGCTCCCCTTTCAATTCATCCTTTCCAGATTTTCGGTGTTTTCTGGAAGGGGACGGGCTTGAACTACTGTGTGTCTCCTTGCCAGAATGCTTCGGGGAGAGACGGTAATTTCTGTCACCACTCCTCGATCTCCTTCTCCCCTCAAGGGTTCTGACACTTCTTGATCTTCTTGTGTCACTCCCCTTTTCCAATTTCTTTTATATTCTTTCCAGGGTCTTCAACAATTTTAAATTGAATTCACCCTACCGATCCCGAACTTTCATGAGCTTTCGGCTATCATCTAGGCAAGCCTGGGCATCTTTCTGCAATCTTTCGATGAGTTGCATCATATGTCCTTCCATATCCATCTCTTTTCCATGCCCATTGGAGTTCGATCCTTTGACTCCTAAGTTAACATCCTTTCCTTCCCGTTCGTCTTCCATTTCAGGGGTAATCTGCACTCTTCCCCACTCCATACTCAATGTTGATTAACTGGAGTTCTGGAATTCATTGAATTCTGCACACGCACTGTGCAATTAAATTTGAAATTTGTCAGGCCATTAAACTTCAGGAACAATCCACGACATTTATAACTAATACGAACAAGAACGAAAGACATTTCAACTTCACAAAGTTTTCTAAGTTTTGTCTGGCTCTACAATTTCTAGGGCTTTGGAACTTCGGAATCTCGGTCCACAAAGATCTGATGGTTAAATATATGAAACCCAAGTCACCCTTTTCGCAACTCGTGACATCGGGAGTTTGTGAGTTGAAAACTTTCGACTCATTCCTCTAAACGTCGATACCCGAGATGCAACAAGGGTATGGCTCTCTCCTCGCTAGGGTCTACTACGCATGACCGTAGTCTAGGTCTAAGTCTAAGTGTTAGCACTCTTTGCTACTCGCACCTTCGTGAGTTGTGGCATCCAACCCTGACACCTCCCTTTCACGAAACCCCGAGGAGCAATGTTGACCTTTCTCCTCTCGCTCTCGCTACTTCGCGACTTCGCGAGTTTCCATGTCAAGCTCCTATGCCCTTATCTCGCGAGCTCTCGAAATCGCGAGTTACTTTATTCTCCAGGCCCATAGCACAACTTTCGTCCTTCACCCTCGTGGCATGTGGTACGTTCAGGAGGGTCCATGTCGCTTTTAACGACGTCATCAGGTCCCACCACTCTCGCCTGTCTCCTCGACTCACTGGCACATGGTACGTATTCATGAATCCATGTCTAATCTAAGCATGGAATCCAACAGTCAGATCCCCTCCTCAGATCAACGACGCAGATCCTTTTGGTGTTTCGAGGTTTCCACCATGGAAAGTCCCGATCCCTTGCTACCAAGACTCCCGATATCGCGATTCCCGATTTCCCGAAATGGAAAATCTCATGACACGTGTCCTCTGTCCTTCAGACAGTCTAGATCTATTTCGAAGAATTCACCTCTAGTCTCTGAGGTTTAACCTTCGGACATCTCCCGACAGATCCTATGGCTGAGGGGTTTTTTAGCCGAGATCTGACGGCTCAAACGGTTCCTAACCAATTCGAAATTTCGCATATCGCGATTTCCACACTCCTGTGCCATTTCCAAAGGAATTTAAATCCTTACGCACATTTTTCCAAATCCGACGGTCACAAGGGCTCTCCCTCCCTCCCGAACAGATCCTAAGTTTCTAACACCATTGGTGTAGAGACCTGTCTCC
Organism: Picea mariana; assembly: GCA_032191745.1. Lineage (NCBI taxonomy): Eukaryota > Viridiplantae > Streptophyta > Pinopsida > Pinales > Pinaceae > Picea > Picea mariana. The sequence goes on from JASDQU010307290.1 coordinate 135,634, forward strand.
CCGTGGCCATAGACCACACCAGCCTGTGGTTTCATAGCACCGCTATACTTCCTAAGTTCTTAATAAAAACTCGTCAAGTGTCTCCTTGACGCTTCGAAGCAAACCAAGGTCCGAAATTGGTCCTCCCGACTCAATTTCCCCTCGCATTCTCAGTCCAAAGACCGCTCCACTGGCCCATCTAGGCTCAGTGTCGAAACCTTGGCTCTGATACCAAACTGTAGTGTCCCTTTTCACTACCGAGGCTTTCAAACCTCTTGCTAACCAATCTGTACATGGACTTTTACATAAAACATACAGAATTGTATAATCACATGCGTAGCAACAAAGAGATACATTTTAATTCTCAGAATAAACATATAGTTACTGTTATAATTAGACAATCCATAGCTTTCAACAGCAATTCATTTGCGTAAAACATGATAACAGATCCAGTACAGTCATGATAAAATGTGGTAAAAATATAATTAAACACTTATCTTGTGACAGTGGAGAAATCCACCAACCAAATGCAGGCCTTCCACGAACCTCCCAGACGTAGACCGCACTGCTCCTCAACTCAATAGTGGGTCACCCTCGAGCTGGGACTGAGCTCCACCCCAGGGCAAGGAATCCAGACTCAGGCTGAGGTTACAGGGAATTCGGTCACACACAACCACCAGGAAGAATGCTCTCCCAGGAATCTCCCACGCTCACTGCCCACATACCCTCATTCCCCACATGCCTGTTCCACCCCAGGAGAGTGCACCTTCTCTATCACCTGGACAATCCTTCGGCTGCCAGTCTCCCTTACCTTGGGTTACAGGAACAAACCAGACCGGAAGTCTCCGGTTTCTGTGGCAGCTACAGGGTTCCTTCCAAGAGCTCTCTCCTTCCTCTGCACACTCTCTCACCTGGAGGGAGTCGCTCACAGGCCAACAAGCCTCACGTAGTCTAGAACTACGTGCCACAGCAAACATAGGGAAAATGGACACAGGCTTCCCAACAATCGGTTCAACAGTCACAGGATGTTCTCACGATCAAGATTTCATAACAGGGCTCCACGCACAAGCTCGCTCAGCTTTTCTTGGGCAAATAGAGACTCTTCCTCGAAATTGACATGGACATTGCGTTCAGGGAATGCACACACTGGTTTTCTCTCACAGACAGACTCCACGGCTCTGAACAAGGGTAAACACGCATTCTTCAGCCCCCCCAACACAGGCTTCCCCTCTGTAACAGACATACATGAGGTCTCTTGCAGACTAGTTCGTACGGCTCCTGCTCAGGGCAGTCGGGTCGAATGGAATGCCAGATATCCCCCCACATGGCTGTTCTTTTCTGTTTTATTTGCATGCGTCAGGGTGGACATTTTTCACTCTAGGAACTGCATGCATTTCATCTGCATGCCTCCCTGTACACTCCCTTCCTTTTTGCTAGGAACTTAGGATAAAATAATATGCACATGGATTTTTAGGAAATAATATTAAAATATTATTCCAGGCCTAAGCCCCCTAGGCTTAGCCTCTAGGCTCAACACTCAGCCCCTTTTTCCCACCTTCCAGCCCCTAATCCCTTGCCCACTCTATGGACGCTCAGTCCCCCTTCACTCATTCATCGTGGTCGGTCTGCACCTGGCGGGGTTTATATTTTATTAATCATTCTGCATACATACAAGTACATCAGCAGGCTCCTAGCCTTCTACACTTAGGCTCCCTAGCCTAACAAACACATAAGCCTACCAACTTATACAAAACTCGGCTCACCATCCTATAGAACATGTTTACAATACATTTCATATATCCTTATTTGCAACGGGGCTCGGCCTTGGGGACACTACAACACGCATTCATCCAGATCATTACAACCTTTACCCATTCACGATCAGGGGTGGGAAGGCATCCCCAGGGATTTCAACACCAGGCTATTGAAGACACAAGGGAAGGATTGCATCTATGTCACGATGGATCGACTCACCAAGCTTGCCCACTTCTCCACCATTCCTTTAGACTACCTAGCAGCGCAGGTGATCAAGTTATATTTTAGGGAGATGTTCTGTTTGCATGGGTGGCCTAAATCCATCGTTAGTGGCAGGAACGACAGATTCATGGGAAGTTTCTGGCAGGCATTTTCTAGGTTGGTATGTACCAAGCCTACCTTGAGTACTAGTTACCACCCACCGATTGACGGACAGATTGAGCTTGGGAACACTTGGGTGGAAGGGTATTTGCGGAACTTCATCGCAGGACAGCAGAGTGCTTGGGTGATATGGTTACATTCCGGGGAGTACTGTTATCCCACCACCTTTCACATGTCTATCGGTATGACCCCTTTTCGGGCGCTATACGGTTATGAGGTCTTGATTTTCATAGACATAGCATGCGGCGACTGTAGAGTTCCTCAGGTTCGAGGTTGGTTACAGGATAGCCAGGACATCAAGAGAGCACTGAAGGAGAACCTGAGGGTGGCCTAGAGTCAGTGGAAGATGCATGAGGACAGGTACAGGACGGAGGGCACTTTTGAGGAGGTTGTTTCACAAGAGTCACCCCATTGGGATGATCAGGGGCTGGGGGGCACAATCCCCGAAGAGATCCTGCAGGTTTGAGGATGGAAATTCCATGATAGGGCAGTCAGGGAGCACGTGGTAAAATGGCAGGGTCTACCTGTGGGGGATGCTACTTGGGAAAACAAACAGGTGTTGCAGTTTCCGGGTTTGAAGTTGCTTGAGGACAAAAAAAATTGGGCAGGGAGGATTGTAATGTCCTATTTTTCCTAGGCAGTCGGGATATCGTGATGGTTTATACAGTTTCCCGTAAACCATTAGATGGACGAGTTAGGGAAACGATATTGGTAAAGTCCCTTTCGAATTATAAAGTGAAAACTTAGGAAAAGTGAGTTCATTATTAATAAACCCCTCTTTGAGGGTATTTCTCTCCAATTAATAATTAAATGAATATTTTAACGGAGAAAAGGACAAGTGAATGAATAAAAGGACGATTGAAGGGGGAAAAGGTATTATTGACTATTCATTTTAAAAATTGAGTTTGGGAGAAGATCTCGGTGAGCAAGCGAGGGTTTCAGCTGGAAACCCATTTGGCACCTCAGATTCGGTAGTGAAACTATCTTCCCTAGCCGTGGAATCGTGGATTCTGCAGTGAAACTATCTACCCAAGCTGTGGAATTGGAGAATCCATTCAGGGTTCTCATTCGCAGGTAATTGGCATTGTGATCTGAGGAGATTTGTCTGAGATTGGTTTCATTATCAGTCGGAGGAAGAGAATGGGCATTTTTCTCTTGGCACGATTTGGTGGTTGATCGTTTCCGGAGCTGGGTGCACCTCTTATTTTTGTTGAATGTTTGCACTAGGGTCGCAACTTTCATTGACCAAAGCGTGGCTTCCTTGCTGGTCGGTCTCGTTGTTGGCTGAGCATTACATTATCAGGCAGCATATTTCTGAGGATGGAGGGGCTTCCATATCATTTCATCAAATAGTAGAACCATAGCTGAATAACAGCGCCTTCTCTAGACAGGTCATGTGGGTAGATTGGGGTGCATTCCCTTGGTTGCGTGTGTGTGGAGGTTCCAATCTCCCTGTAGCAGATTTCTCTCCAATTGCTAGAGCGTATTGCCTTGCTGGTCGTGTTTCCTCTCTCCTAGCATTGTGTAGTCGTTTTGGATGTTGCGTGAAGGGTCAAGAATGGAGTGGTTGTTGCGTGGACCATTGCTAGGTGGCTTATCTTGCATGGGTGAATGATATAGCGCTAAGTTATGACTGTTGGAGTGTCCTTGTCATTTGGTGATGCAATACACTTTCAAATCCGTCCCCTTCTCTCAATGCGTGAGGCCAATTTTGGCTCTTTCCAACGCTGTGTGTAATTGGAGGTTTCATACTCCATATAGCAATCTTTTTCCACAATTTTGAGAGGTATTTTCCTCATTCTGGTTGCAATTAAACTCAGCCACTATTATTTAATAAAATCAGCATTGGATTGACTATCTTGTTCATTAAAATGGGACTGTTGTTATCTTTATCTTTATGGGTTTGTTTAATTGTCAAACAATGTATTATGCATCTTATTGGGGAGGTATAAGGGGTCAAAACCCATTAACAAATCAGCCAGCAGACAAGAAACAATACCACTGTCCATTTAATTTCACCTACAGCCATACAGAACAGAGGCATGCCAAGTGTTTGACGAAAGTCCAACACCAGAACTTGTAGGTTTTTTCCCACTTTACAACATAGGATATTTCAAATTCACCAACAATCAATTTGGGTTGGATATAGTTTGTAAACATAAAAGTTTTCTTTAAGATCTATGTAATTAAATAAAATGAATGATTGGTTCATGTATTAAATTCATGAGTGTTTTTTCTTGTTAATGGACTAAACACATGTTTTCAGTTTCAAGTCTTTGTGCTTGAGTGATTATGGAAGTGTATGAATGGTGTAAGTTTTGTACATATGAACATAAGAACTACATTTCATTCTGAAGGGTAAACACACTCTCTATCTTGTATAATGGATGAAATTGCATTCGTATGGACAAGAATCTATATGAAAAATGAATGGATGTGTGTATAGGTGTTCCTTGTGTGCATAGAAATACACATGTTATGTTAGGATATTCCTATGAAAGGAAATCATACTTCTAAATTAAGGAAATGAATGGTAAATGAAGAGATAAATGGAGTCTTGTAATAACCCCTTGAAGGTTTAATTAACTAAACTGTAATTCTTATGAAATGGGAGGCCAAACAAAGTCATTAACCCTATGTTTTCCTTATCTGACTTAAAAAGGAGGGGTTGTAGGATATAAATCTTTCCTTGGATCCATTTTTAGAGTGTTTCCTTGCAGGAGAAAAAATGTAAGAGTCATGGAAGCAAAGTTGAGACTCTATGGGGAGGAATTGGGATAGTGTTAACAGCATGCTGAAGTGGAAAGAAGGATGATCGTGGGGAAAGAAAGCATGTAAAAATAGAAGTAACAACTAGAAGGAAACATAGCGCACGCACATGCAAAGATGAAGAGCCAAAGATGTATAAATACTGATACTGAGGTACTATAGAGGGTTCTGATATGTAGGTATCATAGGTTGGATTTTTTCATTGTTCAGATTGTTGTTACATCATAGATATGCACAAGTCGATGCAAATTGTAATGTTTCTATGTATTATTTTGTAATATGTTGAGATAGGGGAGAGGAGAGAAGGAAGATCTAAGGATTAGATCACTGGATGAGGAGCCTAGTGCAATCTAGTTCACCTCATATAGATATTACCCATATGAGGATAATTGTAAGTGTGCGGTGTTGGATATGCAAAACTACCATAATACAAGAGAGAAGAGCCAAATCTTTGTGGATGTAGCCTAGGAGGGGGTGAACCATGGTAACGTCTGTGTAATGTGATGAATAGATGCATATCTTTATCATTTGTTCAGTATTTATTTGTTGTGCTTAATGAATGAATGAGTTATTACATTGCTTGTTTAAATGTTGTTGCGATATTGAGGGAATAAGCTATGAAGGTTACTGCATAGTTGTGAATAATCGTAGGTTGCAATCAGCAGTTATAATATATGGTCTCGAATACAAACCCCATATCTCGCGCTCAATCCTAGGCTATAAACGCATGAGTCTTACAACCACCCATTAAAGTTTTCTCAAGTGAGACTACGCATTGCATCCATGTGATGTGTTGCCTTCTAGTTTACCAGGAGGGCCGATAGTTTTAGAGGCTTTATTGGAAACCTGAAAGACATGAACCTTGGGTCAATAACTCAAATGATAGATAAGGAAGACTGTAAAAACCCAACAAAGGCCTGTTGGCAGTAGGCCAAAGTGGAAAGAAGGATGATCATGGGGAAAGAAAGCATGCAGAAATGGAAGTAACAGTTGGAAGGAAACACAGCATGCACGCATGTGAGAAAACGTTCACAAGGAAAGCGACAAATGGATGGAAGAACAACATGCTCACATGAGAGGAAGACCTAACGTCAGTAGGGTTAGGGTTTTGGTAATGTATTGTAATGGCTAAAGAGCCAAAGATGTATAAATATCGATACTGAGGTATTATAGAGGGTTCTGATATGTAGGTATCATAGGTTGGCTTTTTGCATTGTTCAGATTGTTGTTACATCATAGATATGCACGAGTCGATGCGAATTGTAATGTTGCTATGTACTATTTTGTAAGTTGTTGAGATAGGGAAGAGGAGATAAGGAATATATGAGGATTAGATCATAGGCTAAGGATCCTGGTGTGATCTAGTTCACCTCATATAGATCTTACCCATGTGAGGATAATTGTAAGCGCACGGCGCTGGATACATGGAACTATCATAATACAAGAGCCAAGAGCCAAATCTTTGTGGACGTAGCCGAGGAGGGGGTGAACCAAGGTAACGTCTATGTAATGTGATGAATGCATGCATATCTTTATCATTTGTTCAGTAGTTATTTGTTGTGCTTAATGAATGAATGAGTTATTACATTACTTGTTTAAATGTTGTTGCGATATTGAGTGAATAAGTTATGAAGGTTACTGCGTAGTCCTGAATAACCGTAGGTTGCAATCACCAGTTATAATATATGGTCCCGAATATAAACCCCATATATCGCGCTCAATCCTAGGTTGTAAATGCATGAGTCTTATAGCCACCCATTAAAGTTATCTTGGGTGAGACTGTGGAACACATCCATGTGTTGTGTTTCCTTCTGGTTTACCTGGAGAGCCGATAGTTTTAGAGGCTTTGTTGAAAACCTGAAAGACATGAACCATGGGTCAATAACTCAGACGGTAGAGAAGGAAGACCAAAAAACCCAAAAAATGGTTATGTTATTGTTGGAAGGAACAGAGGAGGATTAAGTGGATGAGATAGGTTGATCACAACAACAGAAATCAAAACTTGGTTGAGAACCAAAGAGCTAGAGTTTGCACAGAATGACAATAGAAAACCTAGAATAACACCCCAAAAATATCTGGACAAATATGTGTTTATTGATTTGCACGAAGTCTTGTTCTATGACTTTCCACATCTATTGCAGGAGTGGATACTAAGGTTGAAGGATAACACGCGACGAATTGGAATCAACAGTTAGAGTGGACCCCAATACAAATTGAGTAGTTACAGCAGGTGAACAACAAATTCACCCGCGCAGTAGACTTTTGGCTTGAAAGTATTGTGGTAGGGTTTATAACAGAGTTTGAAGTTGACACAACGAATTCATACAGCGCAACGGAGCAATAATTTCTACGTGGACCTCGAGGAAGGTACATTCGATCACTGTATACTTCTATTAAGATACTGCTATATAACAAGGGTGTAATGACAATGGAATCAAATAGCTAAAATTCCTTGCGTGCATGGGGTAAGGGAGGAAGCACTGACAGAGAGAGGATAAATGGAAGGAGGAAAGGTTACGAGAAAGAAGGAGGAACCCTTGTGTTGGCCCTGGGTTATGGAAGGAAGCAAAGAATGAGGAAGAAAAGGTAAAAAGCGAGTTGCGTGGGAGACACAGTGGCTGTCACTGGGTCGAAGTGAGCAAAAGAATAGAGAAGATGGAGTGAAGTGTGGAAAAGCAAGTCATTGGATGAGGAGATCGAGGATGACAGATCATCAAGGAGGATGGATTGAGGATGACTCAGGAAGTGGAAAAATCTAGCATTATATGCCTTGGATCACCGCGAGATGTAGAAGGAAAGACAGGCTGGCGAAGCCTGGAAAGAATAGGTCAAGTTGACCTAGGGTTGTAGACACCTAGGGTTTTGGTAATTAAGGTTTTGACACCTAGGTTTCGACCTAAGGTTGTCGGTGAGGGATTGTAATGTATAAATAGAGGTCGAGAGGACCTAGGTCGGGTCGATACTATGGTTGAGCCTTATTGTCGATTATTGTTCATCAAGAGAATATTGCATTAAGGGTGAGAGAATTGTTGAGAGAGAGAACCTTCTAGTATTGTAATATCTTTAGTTGGGTGCGAAGATCAAGTCCTGTAGTTGGGTGTGCAGGAAGGGAGAGAGAAAGAGAGACAAAGAGAGAGGATCTATTGGCCAAGAGCATAGATCAAAACTATAAGCTTTATCTTAATATATCATAAGCACAGTTTTGTGGACGTAGCCCTAGAGAGAGGGTGAACCACATACATCTGTTGTTGTGTGTGTGATTGATGCTTTGAGCTCTGATGTTGTTATATTGTTATCTGCATTATTGTATTAGATCATATCTATAGTTGTGAAGGATAGATCTAGCTAGTTTAATGATAGATGCATGTTATGTTGTTGTTGTAATAAGAACCACTTGATATTCCCTTAGTTGTAGACATCTCTTTCCTGCAACCCCCTCATAGCTACTTTGGGTGAAACTGCATCTACTTCACAGGTGCTGCAGAAAGGGCTAGTGGCTAGGGCTTGTTGGTGCACTCTTGGAGTTGAACACTGGGTCTACCCCTGTGCCAACAAATGGTTTGGTTGTCGGAACCTAAATATTTTTAAGGGAATGTCAAGGTGGTTCCCTTCAAAAATAGAGATTCAGAAGTGGGAATAGGGTCAAGAGAAGGACTTCGTTGAAGCCCAAAACAAGAACCCTAAAATGAGCACTGAACATTGGCTACAAAGATACATCTTCACCGACATTCACAATATCTTCTTTGGAGGAATCCATCATGAGCTACATGAGTGGTTGGCTAGGTTAGCTGACACATAGTTTGAAATCAAATCTAGACCCCCTGTGGTTTGGACACCAGCATTGATCCAAAAGGTCAAGAGAGTCAACAACGTTGTATCCAGAGCAGTAGATCACTGGTTTGATAGTACCATCGGAAGATATATCAATGAGTTTGTTGTTGACAGAACATAATCGTATAGTCAAGCCGAGAGATACTTTTTCAAAGGACCCAGACGAAAATTTTTGCACTTCCTAAATCTAAGAATCAAGATGCTCTTGCATGAAAACCACATCTTGAAGATACAGTAGATTGATCGGACCTAAAAAGGCTAATGTTCAAGATCTCGGATAGCAAAAGCGACATAGAAGAAGGACATACACGTAGTGGGAGAGTATTCCTAGGAGTTCACCTTGAGAATTTGTTTAAGAAAAACTATGGAGAAGAAGGTTTCTATAGTAGAGAAGAGGTAGATCTAACTGACGAAGAGAATCCAGAGCCCACCAAAATAGAAGAAGGGGAAGCTAAAGAACTGCGCAAAAGCAAGCCAGAAACCTCAAGAACTGCGTGAACTACTAAAGTAAGTAACATTAATCCTCATGCTATCCCAACAATACTTAACAGTCAGAATAGTCAAAACCACCAGAGTATTCAGAGTACTGTTACCCGTAGCCTAGCATCTACTCAGACAAGAACCCTAGTTAGCTTTATGGAAGATGAAATGAGACTCCATATCTTTAGAGGAGATGGATCTGAAGATCCAGATCAGCATTGGTTTTTGTGTGAGGTTGTATGGAATATTAAAAGTATCACCGATGAAGCCATCAAGAGAACCCAGTTCAGCACTACGCTAAGGGACCGCACACTGAGATGGTACATGAAACTTGTCGAAGGACTGGCACAGCCTAAGCCCCTGAATGAGATCAAGAATGTGTTGATTGCAGAGTTTAAGAAACATAATTCGGAGTCACAATGTATTACAGAACTAAAAGAGATTAAACAAAAGGTAGTAGAACCTGTTTGGGAGTTCGACCAGAGATTCAAGACCCTAACAAGCTGATTAACTTTCCATATCCCTGACTAACAAAACAAAGAGCGGTTCATCGCTACGTTGTTACCACAAATAAGAATCCCTTTGATGCAGCAGAATATTGCATCTCAGGCATAATCTTTGGAGATCTCCATGAAGCTGGAATCAACACCGATGGGAGAATCTAGCTCAAGCAATAGCCATATCAAGAGCCAACTAACTAGTTTGTCTTTACAGGTCAAGGATATGAAGAAAGATAAGGGAAAAGACAAAAGGGAAGATATCTGTTGTGTAAGATGAAGATCTTAAGGCCATGATAAGGAACACTATCCCTTATTTCATGAGTACTTGGCATCAGGGGCACCGAGCCCCTTAAAGAAAGTTAACCTACCCTGGTGCGATGTATGCAGAAATAGGCATTGCCTAGGTGAGTGATACTACATGAAAAAGTATGTCCAGACACCCACAAACTTGTATTGTACATTCTCTAAATCAATGGGGCATGATGATCAGGATCGTAGAGCTTATGATCTCATGCATGAAAGGTCAAGAGACATATACAAGATTCAAGGTGAAGTACAACAAGAGGGAAACACTCTGCAGTACAACTCTCCGGGGAGAGGAAATTTCACTCCTCGTGGTGGCTACAGAGGACGAGGAGGAGGAGGAGGTATGGGCTGAGGCCGAGGAAAAATAATATGTTACAACTATGTGTAGCCAGGACATTTAGCAAGGGATTGTCAGAATCCCTGCACGACCTGTAGTTACTGTAACTCCTTTGAGCATGTCATAGAAGATTGCCCTGTGTTGTTGGCTAAACTTCAGGAAAGACAAGTACCCCAGCAGAACCCACAAGTACAATTGATATATGTTGAACCTCATGGAGTAGACCCTAGAGTCATTGGTATTACTTGAGGAGGCATTGCTACAGGCGAAGACAGAGCAAACCAAGGAAAGACTGAAAACAAACATGGAATCAGGAAAGCTACAAAAAAGACCCCAACGTTCGATGCTAAGAAATAAAGACAGATGTTCGAGGAGCCAAGAAAAGAGTTCAAAGGAAATCAAGGATCTTCATCAAAGAGACAACCAGAAATCAAAGAATATTATATGCCTCGGGCATTTGATCCATCTACATCACCAACAGAAGGAAAAGAGTTAAGTAAACTCATGGAATTCTTGCACACTTGTGTTAAGTTGATTCAAGATAAAGGCATTGTACAAGAATTACAAGATTTAATCAAGCAGTATGAACTAGGAAAAATAGACCCCTTACTGAATAAAGCAGTGCACCAAATTGGAAGAAGGAGAAGGACAAATAAAGAATTACACTTGAATGCTCAGATAGGAGAGTATGAGATAGACTATGTGGTCCTTGACTTAGGGTCAGAAGTCAATGTCATGACGAAGCAAACTTGGGCACTGATGGGAAAACCCAAGTTGATATATTCCCCTATCAGGCTTCGCATGGGTAATCAGCAAGTCTTCATCCCATTTGGACGATTAGAGCATGTCCTAGTGGACATTGATGTAGTAAGAACCTTTGCAGATTTTGAGGTAAATGAAATTGTTGACGATAGTTGCTCTTACCCTGCATTGTTAGGAATTGATTAGGCCTTCAACAATTCCACTATTGTTGATTTAAAGAAAAGACGCATGACATTTGAGAAAGTTGGCCTTAGGGTCGTTGCACATTTATACCCAGATGAAGGTCCATGATACATAGAACCTATCATAGAAGAGGACCACACATTTGACAAATTAACAGCCAGACAGCAGGATTATATCAACCCTACAACTGATGGAAATCTGAGCTGGCGAAGTGACAATGCATGTTCATCTGACTCAAAAGAAGCACTAGAAAACTAGCAGAACCAGATGTACGAAGTATCTACAAGAAAATGTGCTAGGCTAACCAGAGAAGTTCATTGGATTGGCACAATAGTGAGTGATCTACCCACATTTGATGGGATGAACCCCTTAGAGAACTTCTTATCAAACTTTGAGACAAGTGTACCAACACAATAGAGGTTGTTGGCAATGGAGGAGGCCATGAAAGCCACCCCAGCGAGATGGTGGGGGACACATAAAAGCAATATTACAGACTGGACACAATGTCGAAATTTGATGACAGCGTGGTTTTCATCACAAGAAGGAAGCGAAGAAGCACGGTACACAGGTGGAAGCTTCCCAAAGGACCATGTACGAAGCTACGAAGAGGCCTAGAGTGACATTCCTAGAGAACAATGGGTACACAAATTCATCAATACGCTGGATACCACCCCGATTAACTGGTACCTTCAAGAAGAGTTGCGCCTTGTCACTTCAGAATGGGAAGGTATGACCCAAGATTTTATAACCACCTTTTTTTTTTATAGTGAATTTCCTTCTATATATCAAGCACTACAGATGGTGAGACAGAAAGTATTTGAGGAGGCATATGGCCTCTCTTTGGAGCAAGAAGAGGATGAGTGGACTGCGCCCCTCTAGAAATTGCAGACCTGCTACAACATCAATTTCGACGAAGACGATGACCCAAGGAAGGTGAATATCATGGAAACAGAAGGTCAAAGAGATGTGGAAGGACCAGGAGTTGAACTTCCATTCATTGGGCAGCCAATAAAAATAAATAAATTCAATATCGGGATAGAGGAAACTCCAAAGCTTGCCAATGTCAGAGATTACTAGGACACTGCTACCATTGACAAAATCACAGAATTATTGCATGAGTATCAGGACTTTTTCCCGACCAAGTTCACTGATATGAAGGGAATCAAAGGACCTATGGGAGAAATGAGAATACCTTTGAAACTAGACACGAAGCCAGTCAAGTAAAGACCCTACAGATTGAACCCAAAATATAAGGAAAAAGTGAAGATTGAGCTCGACAGAATGTTGGAAGCAAGGATTATTGAACCTGTCGAAGAGTCAGAGTGGATTAGCCCCATGGTAGTGCAAGATAAGAAGACAGGTGAGATCAATATTTGTGTAGATCTCAGGAAGCTGAATGGTGCTTGTCTACATGATCCTTTCCCTACACCTTTCACAGACAAAGTGTTGGATAACGTGGGAGGTCAAGAAGTATATTCTTTTACAGATGGGTTTTCACGATACCATCAGATCCACATCACCAAGGAGGACCGTCATAAGACCATGTTTTCCACAGAGTGGGGATCCTACCAATATACAGTAATTCCATTTGGACTGAAGAATGCCCCAGCCATCTTTTCTAGGGTGGTGGTTGAAGCATTCAAAGAATTTTTACATAAATTTTTAGAAGAATACTTTGATGACTGGACTATTTTTAGTTTGTTGAAAAATCATATTGAATGTCTAAGGCTAATGCTGGATAAATGCAGGCAGTGTCAAATTTATTTGAATTTGAAGAAGTGCATCTTCTTCTCACCATTTGGAGTATTATTAGGTCATATTGTATGCAAGCAAGGATTGTTGGTAGATCCATCCAAAATTTCAATTATAGTTTATTTACCACCACCTACATTAGTCAAACAACTGTGCACTGTGCTAGGACACACTGGTTATTACAGGAAATTTATCAAAGGATATGCTCAGATTACTGCGCCAATGGAGAATTTATTAAAGAAATACTGTCAGTTTGGTTGGACAGATGAATGCCAACAGAACTTTGACACATTGAAAAAAAATATGGTCATTGCACCTATTTTAGTCTGTCCCAACTGGAGCAAGGAATTTCATGTGCATGTTGATGCATCTTATATTGCATTAGAAGAAGTACTGGCACAACCTGGAGAAGGGGACATTGATCATCCATTAGCATTTGCCAGCAGAAATATCTCCACAGCTGAAATCAATTACACTACTACAGAGAGAGAGGGACTAGCCATGGTGTATGCATTGCAGAAATTCTGCCACTACTTATTGGGAGGACACTTTAAAATGTTTACTGATGTTAAGGTCCGAACCCGCACATAGGTAGATCAATGTATTCGGATGTAATAAAGGTCAATATTAATAAGACCTTTCAATAAAATAGAATAAGGCAGATGT
>JASDQU010307292.1:6241-16332 GCA_032191745.1 Picea mariana
TTTAATCATTAAACATGAATTACACGTACCTTATGCCGATCATACCATTTTATCATCAAATTCTTCAAAAAGATCCTTCAAAAGACGAGAAACACATATATACATATGGAAAAAGTGTATAATAACCATCATGAAAATGATCATATCTCGGGCCCAACATTACCCCCACACCTACAACTTTGCAGGTCCCACTGCAAACAAAAAGAAATTACCCCTCGGAACTAGGCTTGTTGAGGAGGATCAGCTTTGGAAGCCCCTCCTTTTTGATGTGTAGACTTAGCCTTGTGCCTCTTGTGTTGCTTCAGTTGTGCTCTGAGGCTACAGTTAGATTTAGTCATTTCATCAACCAACCGCTGAAGGGAGTTGACCTTTTCCTGGAGGACTGCATTGTCATGATGAAGGTGTACATCTATTTTCTTCTTCTCTTCCAATTGTTGGAGAAGCCGATGGTTTTCTTTTTGTAGCTGCTCTATGGGTGGGACAGAATCGACGATCTCCGAGGAAGGCTTATATGCTCTGAGATATGTGGACAATTTATCAGTTTTAGGATCTAGAATGGGCATAGGTGAAGTAGGGGTGATGGGAGAACGAAAAGGTGAGGTAGGTTCTAATTTTGTTTTTCTTAGTGGCTCTAATCCATCCGCAGAGACTTCCCTAATTTTCTTATGAGGGCTCTCAAGGTCGGAGGACACTTGGATGAGATCTGAAGCAGGTGGAGGTTTTACATAAGGCTTGGTTCTTGTGTACCGGGTACTCTTCCAAAAGGGTCCCTTACCAAATCGGTTGGCTCCCCTCTTGTTTGTGGGAATGATGGAAGAGTCTTGTTGCATTGCCTCTTGGAGTTTCTTCGGTGTAGGACCAAGGGAAAGTGAAGGCATTGGGGGGTCAACAATAGGCTTCTTTTGGTCTTTGTTCTTGGTCTTTTTCCCCGATGAAGAAGTATGAATATCGACAAGATTTTGGTATTGTTCCAGCCAAGAGAGGGTTTGTGCAATGGAGTTTGGAGTTCTTGGAGAGTGAGGCTTGGATGGGGAGATATTTTTTAGGCTAAGTGGCTTTCTGTCGATCCTAACTATCAAGTGGGGGTTTGCAAATTGGTAGATAAAGGCATCCCAATTTTGCCCCTGCTTCTCTAGTTCGGTAAGAATGAGGAGTTTGATCAAACCGTAGTGGAAGAGACTATTGTGGGGGTTAGTCACATTTTTCCTCACTTGGGAGGACATATTCTCCAAGATTTTGAGAAAATAAAAGGGAAAGTTCAAGGTTTTGTTGAACATAAAATGAGCCAACAATCTAAAATGAAAAGCTTTGAAGGTGGAGTATCTACCTTCACATGTAATTAACCTTGTGATGACAATGAGGGGGTTAACCAATTATGGCTTTATCCACTCCTTAGCATACCCTTTCGCTCCTGAAATGCTCTCAAATTCGGGCTTGAACACCTTGTTGTAACTTGAGCGCAACAATTGATGATTCTTGAACCATCTATCTCCCATTCTTGGGAGCTTTGTTGTAGCAGAAATAGACTCTTCTTTGAATTCAAATATAAGAGACCCTACATGTGCTATCTTACCATCAAAACCTACTGCAAATTGCATAGAGAGACCGTCATCATGGCCTTGCAAACTAGACATAAATGGCCCCTAGCCAGCACGCAAGAACACTTCCCTGCACTGTGCGAATTCTGGAATGGAAAACAAGTCTACATAGGAGGAGGGTTCGTATCTCCTGGGCATTGTGACAGAGTTTGAATTCACCAAGCAAGGGAGAAATTGAGCCAAGCAGTGGCACGGGTTTAGCACATTCTGAGTGCAATTGGAACAGAGGGCGAGTTTGGCAGAGGTTGGGCGTGATTCCTTAACGCAGGGCAGAGAAAATGGCAAGGGAAAATGAAATAATAGAGTGGCCAACCCGATTTTGGATGCACTTAAGGTGGAGTGAGTTACACACATGTGCGCACGTGCTGCCGTGTGTGAAGAATTCGAGTTCAAAGGCTCAATTTTTGTCAATGGACTGGTGCGTAATTAGATCAATGTCCAAGTCTTTTGACTTGGACATTTGATCATAACCATATGAGGCATATTTTAATCAATGCTTGCAACCAATGTAATTGAATATAATTGAATTCTGGTTACCTGGAATCTAGGATAGTTATTGGTATGCAATTCAATGGCATTTCAAACGACACTTCAAACTGTACTTCAAATGGCATCTCATTCGGCACCTCATACGGTACTTCATCCGGTACCCCTGTGTTTAGTGCATTTTCGCCTCTTATAATGGATAGCTTGCAATTTTGAAGTGTTTTTGACAACCATAGTGGTTAATGAGCAGAGGCAGAGTGCTCCATGCTCACTCATTCTTCTTGCATATGACATATAATGTCAAAACCTATAATGAACGAGTTATAGCAATTATAAAACATGTGTTGTCAAACCTACAGTATGTAGCTTGTAATGGAAGATAACCAATATAGAGTGGTCTATTAAATAACCAATAAAGAGTGGTTTGTTAAGCATGAGTTCAGTAATGTATAGTACACAGGAGTCAAGCATTTAAAAATAACATGACTATTAATGTAATAACCTATATTATGGTGATAATACAAAAATTCTTGCAAAAACTCATTTCTCTAGGCAATGATCATTTGTCAGCTCATGAACACCTCCCCCACACCTAAGTATTGTGACACCTCACAATCAAAAGTATAGGAAACTAGTCAGTATCCACCAATAGCCGAAGATTTACAGTATGTCAAGTGTAGAGATGAAATTTCACAGATTGGTCTGACGAGACAGTTAGGAGATGGCCCCACCTATAGGATAAGAGATCCTATATATAGGTAAGAAGAGGTAGGCAAGAGAGTTTCAAGATAGTCTTAGAGTTATTTCCCAATGGAAAATTTATGGATTTCATTAACCTTAGCTTAACCACACATACTTCATGTCAGCTTTGTCTGCAAGTAATGTCATACATCAGGACAAGTTTAGATTTATTATTTATTTTTGTCAGATCACCATCCTCGCTAGGTAGAATGCCCCGCTGCCAGCAAGCCTGTTCAGTACTTCGGCGGGTTTACCTAGTCATAACACAGGCCGGTACCTGCTGCCAGTAGACCTGTTCAGTATCCCGATGGGTTAGCCTCTTAAACCCTCAGAGAATGGCCCTCCATCTTTTAAGATTTTAATATAAGATTGCTTATGCAAGAAGATGGGGGAACAACTATGAAAACAACTTTTTTCTTTCTTTTTTTTCAATTGGGATGGTATTTATGTTAGAGGATGAATTTCCGTTATATTATTAGTGATTGTCCTGATGTAAGGCGTACTTAAGCGGACGTGGCCTATCTAAAGATATGATATAATCAAGCTATTTAGTGTGTCGTGGATGGTACCATTGAGAAAGAATAAAAAGGTATCTCTAGGCTCATCTTACTTTCTTCTTTTGTAATTATTATGACGTTTCCATGACTAACTGCTAATTAGACCTCCTTGTTACTCTTTGATAAACACACTTGACTCACTTACTCAGGTTTCTTGGAAAAACTGTACGAGAGACCTCTAGGATTGATAGTTATGGTACCACTTCCTTGTACAATGGTGAAGAGTTTCAAGAGCAACTGCTTTAGAATGCCTTAAAAAATGATAATTTTTCAAAAACATGGCTAATTACAGTAAGTCACTATTCATTTGATGCTTTAGCAGACACAAAATTCAAGTCTAACAATGTTTTGAAGAAAGATCCTTGGAACTGTGTACTCTTGGTGAAATAAATACTTATAGAAACCTCTAGAATTGTCTTATTAACAAAATTCAAAAATTGTTTACATATATATAGTAGGAAATATTTAAAAAAAAAATCAAGAACAAGGGGGAACTTCCCCATCTACTAAGGCCAATGCCTTGTCAGCTAACATGACCTGTAGAAAATCTTCTCTGGAAATGGGCTTATGATAAAATTTAAGTCGGTGTCCATTTACCACAAAGGAGACTTGTCCATCGTCAATTGTTTTAATTTTTACAGCTCCATTGTCATATACAGTGTCTACCTTGTAAGGGCCCAACCAATGGGTGGTAAGTTTTCCTTTGAAGGTTTTGAATCGGGAATCATACAATAGAGCCCAATCACCAGGTTGGAAGTGCTTCTTCTTAATAAACTTGTCATGCCACTTGCTCCTCTGGTTTTGGACTAATATCGTTCGTTGGATGGCATCTTGCCTGATTTCATCCAACTCATTCAATTGTAGGGCTTGTTGCTTATGAGCCTCATCCAGGTTCAATCCTAATTCTGCGGCAATACGGAAGGTCCTTACTTGGAATTCTATAGGTAAAAGTACTTGTTTCCTGTACACTAGCTCATAAGGGGTATGCCCAGTGGTATTTCTCCAGGTGGTTCGATATGCCCACAAATCCTCTGGGAGCCTCTCAGCCCAATCCCGATGATGTAACTGAGCAGTCTTGGTCAAGATGGCTTCTAGAACTTTATTTTTGGATTCTACCTGACCATTGGCTTGAGGGTGGTATGGAGAAGATTTACGGTGTTTAATCCCATATTTATCTGTTAGCTCTTTCATCAGCTTGGAAGTGAATTGAGTGCCTTGATCGGTAACAATTTCACGAGCGACACCGAAGCGGGTATAGATGTCTTCATAGATGAATTCGATAATAGACTTCTCTGTGGCCCTGAATAGGGATTTTTCCTCTACCCATTTGGTGACATAGTCCGTACAAACCAAGATATAGTTCTTCCTACGGGACATGGGTGAAATTGGTCCTACAAAGTCAAGGGCCCATTTTTCAAAGGGTTATATCATAACTTGGGCCTCCAAAGGCATTTCAGCAACTGGCGTAGGTCTACCTATCCTTTGGAAACTATCACAAATTCTCACATACTTGGCAACATCTTTGAAAATGCTAGGCCAATAGTAACCTGAATGTAATACCTTATATGTTGTGCATTTGTCAGAGAAATGGCCACCACATGGTCCATCATGACAACTTCGTAGTATTTCAGGTACCTCGTCCTCTCAGACACATCTATAAATAATGAAATTAGGACCTGTGCGAAAAATATCATGACCAACCCAAGAATAATTAGCACTCTGTGTAATAATTTTTTGCTTCTCATGAGGTGACAAATGAGATGGTAACCTCCTAGTAGCTAGATAGTTTTCCATATCCACAAACCATGGGATATTGACAGAGAGGGAAAAAATATGCTCATCTAGGAAACTATCATCTACAGGGGTATCACCATCCTCATTCTTTATGCGGGAAAGAAAGTCAGCTACTACATTATCCTTTCTAGGTCGGTCAAGCACAATGATATTAAATTCTTGCAATAACAAGAGCCACCTAGTCACTCGGCCATTAGTTATAGGTTTGTTCATGAGGAACCTAATGGCGGAATGTTCAGTGTGTAAAAATACTTCATAACCTGTAATGTAATGACGAAACTTGTTAATAGCATGAACAACTGCCAGAAATTCTTTCTCAGTGACTGTGTAGTTCAACTCGGCAGGGGACAAGTTAGTGCTTACAAAATAAATGGCATAGGACTGCTAGTCCTCTTTCTTCCCTAATACCCCTCTGATTGCAGTGTCGGAGGCATCAATGGATATATGAAATGGGAGAGTCCAATTGGGCCCTCTAAGAACTGGTGCCACAAACAGCTTGGCTTTCAGGGTTTCAAAGGCAGTTTGACACTGCTTAGTCCAAACAAAATCAACATCTTTTATCAATAATCCTAACATGGGTGCAACAATATTTGTAAAATTTTCAATAAACCGTCGGTAATATCCGGCATGTCCGAGAAATATTCTTACCTCTTTCTGAGTCTTGCGGGGTGGAATTATATCAATGACCTCAGTCTTTGCAAGATCAACTTTTATCCCTTCAGATGAAACATGATGTCCTAGAACCACTCCTTAAGTTAACAACATTTTGAAATTTTCATGACTTAGAGATAGGTTCATTTGCTGGCATCTAATGAGGACTTTTTCTAAGTTGTCTAAGGCTTCTTGGTGAGTGTTTCAATAGACTGTGAATTCATCCATGTAGACCTCCACACAATCATGAATAAGGTCGAAAAATATCCCTAATACTGCTCGTTGAAAAGTGGCAGGAGAATTACACAATCTGAATGGTAAGACCCTATAGGCATAGGTGCCCCAAGGGCAAGTAAAGGTAGTCTTTTCCTGGTCCTCGGGTGTTATAAGAATCTGATTGTGCCCACTGCACCCATCTAGAAAGGAAAAATACTTATTTCCAGACAAGGTATATAGAACTTGGTCAATGAAAGGGAGAGGAAAGTAGTCTTTTAGAGTGGCTTTGTTGAGTTCCTGAAAATCAACACAAATTCTCCATTTCCCGATCACTTTCTTTGGAACCACTACAAGTGGGGATACCCACTTTTGGAGATGTGATAGATAAATCCAACATTTAACAACTTTTGGATTTCCTCCTTGACTATGTCTTTGAGTGCTGGGTTCATCCTTCTTTGGGGTTTCCTAACAGGTGTTACCTCCCCCTGGGTGTATATATGATGTATGCATGTGTTAGGGTGTACACCCTTCATGTCAGTGTATTCCCAGGAAAATGCTTCTGATTGTTCTTTAAGGATATCTACTAACTGTTTCTGTTGATCTGCATTTAGCCCAGAGTTTATATGTAAAAATTTTCCTGGACTAATATCGTAGGGCATAGTATAAGACATAGAAAACTCATCTATCTCGAAAATAAAAGATGTCGAAGACAAAATGGATGGGTCTAATTGTTCTTTAAATTCTTCCCCAAACATGTACTCAAATTGGGGGAAAAACAATGGAAAATACACACATGTGATAGCAGAAATGAATTGGTTTAGCACATTTTCGATTGTGTGCTCCTGAAGTTCCCATGCATGGTCACTTGGCAATACGGGTTCTTCCCAGTCCTCGTTCTCGTATGGACATTCAAGCCACCATAGATTCTCAAGAATAGGTTGAGCTGGAGGGTAAATGGTGAGCTTCTGGATAGAGAGACCATTTGAGATGGTCATTTCTCCTTCTCTACAGCCAATAAATGCATTGGCTGTGGCTAGCCAGGGTCTTTCCGAAATAACTGGATGGCCTCTAGAAGGATCCTTTGACTGAATGACAAGGAAATCTACTGGGTATTCCCATGAGGCTAAAGTAACCATGACATCATCTACAATCCCCTCAGGTATAACCCTAGTCTTCTCTACTAATTCCAAAATGGTTGGGGTAGGCTGAAGAAGAGGTTGTAACTGTAATTATTCCAAGGTAGTAGTAGTCATAACATTGATGGTTGCCCCTAGGTCTATGAGAGTGTTTCAGATGGAGACCTCATTAATGGTTATGGTCACTACAGGGTTTCTTGGATTCCCATACTTTTCTAGCTTTGGCTGCTCTGATATGTACTCAAAGAGTCCTCCTACCAAATGTATTGTAGGAGGGTCCTTTTGCTTCCTACCTGGCTTCTTAATACACAATTCTTTGACTACCTTACTATAGATTGGAATGTCTTTAAGGGAATGAAGCAGAGGAATCTTGACACAAATATTTTCAATTCATTCAAAATGTCAAATTCCGATCGGGTGGTAAGTTTCTCGATTACCAATCGGTCTAGATAATGAGGGACCTTCGTAATTTGTGAAGCTTCATTTTGGGGAAGCTTGGGTTCTTGATTTTTCGGGATAATAACATCTTCCCACCTAGTGTCATCTGTGGGTTGTTTGGTGGTTTCTTCTTTTTCTTCTTCCTGGATGACTACTAAAGGTCTTTGCCTATCTAGAACTTTTCCCGATCTTAGTTGAATTTATTGTAATGGAACAGGGGTAATAACATATGTCGAGAAGTCCTGCATCTCAACATTGTTAAGAGGTTGAGGGGTATTATTATTGGGGTTCAACACTGGCTGTGTCGGTAATAGTGTCGGTCTCGGGGAGCTTGCATTTTGATATTGTAGCGGTCGTTGTTGTGGAATAGGAGGTAAAGGTGGTGGAACAAAACCTAGCATAAGTTGTAGAGTGTTCGATGGAAACTGAGGATAAGGATGGTTGGACATAGGGATAGGTGGAGCTTGAGCGTTTCCTAGATTGTGTCCTCCTCTCCATCCTTGAAGCCAAGGATGTTGGTACTGAGTAGACAAGTTTTTCCAACCTGGTGGGTTCCACTATTATTGTTGTTGATAATAGGGTGGAACTTGGGATTGTAGATTTGGGTATGTGGGCTGGTTCCTAGGCTGCCATGTCCTCCTAGGTGCATAAGAAGACTCCCCAGGATCTCCACTCCTATAGATGGCTTATAAACTGGGCAAGGATGGACATTTCTCAGTTGAATGGTCTTCTGTGCAGAAGCCACAAACTGAAATGTTATGTAATGGGCATTCCCTTGAGGAATGCTTCCTCCTGCACCTTGGGCAATATATGCTCATTGCTGCATTTTCCTCCTCTTGTTTCTTTTTGTTTTTAAGGGTGTCCAACTGGGAACCTATTGTACTTAGGATATCTATTTAAAAATTTTCTAGAAGGTTCCCTATCTCTGCTCTTGTGATGCCACTTGAACTAACTGGTTTTAAGCTTCTATTGTAAGGGTCCCGAACATTCTTTCCTATTTTGGCTCTACTCCTTGAGTAGTTTTTACACATTTCACATATTTCAGCAAATGGTTTATGAGAAATATCACATGATACCATCAGGTTAAGCATCTCTAAATATTCTTTTGAAATTCCCTTAAGGAAAAGAGCTCTGATTGCATCCTCTGGGAGGTCATGGTATTTTGACTTCTGGGAGATATAACCAAATCTTTACATATAGTCTTCAAGGGTCTTGTCCTCTAACTGTTGGACCTTAAAGATGTCATTACAAGACTCTTTGGTCTTGCAGTAGTCCTGGTACTTCTTAAGAAAGATGTCTTTCATGGACTCCCAAGACCTGATACTGGATTCTCCCAACCCCATGAATCATCTTAGTGCAGAGTCTTTGAGGGTGGCATGAAAGAACTTTAATTTTTGGGCATCTTGCACATAGTTGTAGCTTCTGCACAAGATGTCAAATTCAAATAGGAAGGTGTTTGGGTCTTCACTATTTTTACCATAAAAGGTAGGCAGTGCTGAGAGAGGAATATTCTTCATGTTGACATTTGGAGTGGTGTCTAAAATCAGAAACGCGAAGGTAGTTTCGGTTTGGTTTCCAGTTTCTTCTTCCTCCTCGTGTCTTACATTGTTATGGTCTTCCTGCTTATCCAAATTGGCTTGGTTTCCAAAAAGAGAGTACCTAAGTGGTTTTATCTTTGAAGAGAATAAGGTTTCCCTTTGATGAAAAGGTCTTCCTACTGATTGGATGTTTGGGACTCTACTCGAGCCGATTGAGATTATCGATGCCAAAGTTTCTCTATCAATTTGAGAGATAATTACATTGTCTGAACTACCAAACAAAATATTCACTTGTTCAGGGTCTATGATATCTTCAAAATTAGGATTTCCTGGTGGTGGTGTAAAAGCAAAGGTTGTATTGTTTGGTTTTGTGGAAGACTTGAGTGTTCTTGCCTCCTATCCCAATATGATTGATGCTTCAATTGCTTGCTCTATAGTGCTCCTTGTGTTAGTCTTCTCAGATACTATTTTAGCTCTTTGGGTTGAGCTAGCTCCTGTTTTTCAGTATCGGTCCGCGGATTTTATAAGCGGAATGTTCCTTCCCCCAAAGAGATCGGAAGGAACCTTGGTTGAAAGGTCTGATTTAGATTTAATGTATCTACCTTGTGGGTCTCTAGGTCTATTCATGAAAGCAAACAAAAAGGAAAAGGAAAAACTACCATTTGGTTTAGCGAAGCCTGCAATAGCAGATGCGCAGGTTCTTACCTCTCGTCTTAAAGTTCCCCTGCCACCAATCTAATTCTAAGGTCTAGGAATGATCTATTTCCTAACTACTTCTTACCTTGAGACAACTCCCCGGCAACGACGCCAAAATGTTAGGTGATTTATATGTACTAAAAAAGACACTAAACTACCCTCAATTAAATTGTCAACCTGGGGTAAGTAAACTTAGCAGCTATCTACGACTAATCTACTCAAGCAAACCTATCTAATGAG
>JASDQU010307292.1:20391-85865 GCA_032191745.1 Picea mariana
GAATCTGTTTCCTCCTCGTCAACCATCCCAGGGTAAATACTTGACCAAATGCATCTACCCACTTCAAATATAACTCTTTCAAGAATAGAGTTTCTCTATTTGTAAAATGATATATAAGGTGTATTGATGAAGTTTGTCAAATTGATATAATAATAATAATCTATTTTTAAGGTCACGGCCAAGCCACACCAAATTGGTGTATGAGACCCCCTTGTTTGTGGGACAAGGGACCCCCCTCTGCCCAACGATTTGACTGGTAAAGTCTACGGAGGTATACATACCCTACCCCCCTCTGCCCAACGATTTGACTGGTAAAGTCTACGGAGGTATACATACCCTACCCCCCTCTAGATTTCAACTTGTGACCTCTTAAGAGGAAACACATGTTCTTAACCATTAAGCGTACTAACGCTATATGGATGTGGGAAAGAAATTATTTCTAACATATGGTGTTTTTTCAATGTTTTTTCAAAAATATAAAATTTATATTGTATTGATTGGTTCTACTCCCTTTGGAATAAAATTCATATATATCTTACTTTAGTGAAATATAACTCTTACCTTATCCATATACACGAGTTTCTCTATTTGTAAAATGATATATAAGGTATATGGATGAGGTTTGTCAAATGTATATATAGAAGGTGTATGGATGAGGTTTTTTAGTCGGAAAATAAATTATTTTAACATATCGTGCTTTTTCAAAAATATAAAATTTATATTATATTGATCGGTTCTACTCCCTTTGGAATAAAATTCATATATATCTTACTTTGAAATATAACTCTTATCTTATCCATATACACTACGTTGCGTTTCATTTAAAATATGCATTTTTTTAATTAATAAATACAATGCAATGTTTCTCAAGTATATCTCTTTTAATATGACATGTATTTTCCATACGTATCTCTTTTAATATGGCAACACTATGTTGCGTTTCATTTAAAATATGCTTTTTTTTTTTAATAAATACAATGCAATGTTTCTCAAGTATATCTCTTTTAATATCACATGTATTTTGCATACGCATCTCTTTTAATATGGCATGCATTTTGCACTCGATGGTCCTGCCATGGCTCCGTGTCTGCTACTGCAACGTCTGGAAGTAACCAAGAAAGCAGCAGTGTCATTGTTTTCTATTGTGAAGTCTTGTCTGCTGTGTTTGTCACGGAAAAAATAATTAAAGCAATTTTGAATTTACCGTATCAAACACCAGGAAAGTCAGTTCAACGTCAATATCATATGGCGCGCCCGCTCTTTCAATACATATCCGTAGCAGGTCCCAAGAAATGAATGTCAATTGGCTTTGAGGAAGACATACTTGTTCCCACGGTACACCAGTGGGACCATCATAAACTTTCAACGTACAAATATCATCAATATATTATATATGTGCTTGGAAACCCACAAGCACATATATTTGAAGGGATAAAAAGTAGCTAATGAAGGAGGATAGATTTTATCTCGAGACCTT
Source organism: Picea mariana (assembly GCA_032191745.1). Lineage (NCBI taxonomy): Eukaryota > Viridiplantae > Streptophyta > Pinopsida > Pinales > Pinaceae > Picea > Picea mariana. The sequence continues at coordinate 21,869 of JASDQU010307292.1, forward strand.
TAGTTAGACCGCTGATATGTCTACTCTTGCTAGCGGCATGGAGGTTTCTAAGTTTCAAAGAAAGGTACAACCTCGATAGTGATCTCGTCGCTCCATTATTCTCGAGTAGGCTAGAAAGGATTAGTTCCAACCCCACATTAGACTATGGGTGCTTTCTATGTCAATGTAAAACAGATAAACAAATACACATACAAAACTTGATGGGTTAGGTTGAGTGGTTGAGTGTTGTGATTTACAAGCAAGTGGTTTCAGGGTCAAGTCATCAGGGTGGTTGCCTCTGTGATATGTTAAGGGTCTTTCTGATTTAATACTTGATGCCCTTATTGGGTTGAGCATATTGTAGTCTACGTTGACAATTTACCTTCGTTACCATTCGTTGACGATGGTGAAGTCTTTAGGGGATTTCGTGTGTGGTTAAATGGGAATATGTGTGTGTGTATGTGTGTGTGTGGCATAGGAGGTGAGATGATTTAACCTTCTCCGATCCCCAGACTTTGAGAGATCAAGAGTTCAAGACCAAAGCATGTCCACTCTCACCAATGATGTGGAGGTTTTTTGGTCTTGAAGAAAGGTACAACCTTGGTAGTGAGCCTATCACTATGTTATTCTCAAGTAGGTTGGAAGAGATTAGTTCTACTGCCACATTGCCCTAGGGGATACATGCCACAGACCTACAATGCGCCCATAATTTTTCACTATGACTTGGTGCACCCAAGTCATTCCGACAATTGCGGTCGTGTGACACTGCCTTGCCTCAACTGCAGTGGCTTGGCCAACCTGCACGTACTACAACTAGACTATGTCTTTTCATCTAAGGTCTACCCATAACTTCGCCTTAGGCTACAATGTTAGATGCACCAAGTTCTAATCAGCTTACTATTATACAACAAGCACACTAGGTGCACGTCCAACCATCACCTCAAACATTCTACAACAATACAACACTTATCCAATATAGTAGTATGCAAGGAACATGAACATTCAACATCCGCACAAGTACTCAACATATGTGGACGAGTGGCACCCAAGCTAGGTGCCTAACACCCTTGTTCATATATATAAGAATGTTACATGTGATATAATAGGGAGAGCACGACCTTTCCCTGTGGCTCAATTATAGAGTACAAAGAAACCAAGGCAAATTGTCGTCCACGAGACTGTCCAACACTTCATACAAGCCAACCCAAGAACTTTCTCAAGTCTAACTCCTACAAACTTGTTCTATTCTCCATCTCACTAAGACAACACAAGCCCCCCCATTCTGCCCCTTATGGCAAAATCGCAGAACTCCTTGTCTTCTCCTTGAAAGCACTTCTTGCTTCCCCATCTTGGATGAGTGATAAATGATGATGATTGATTGATCCCTTAACTCATGAGCATACTTATACGTGCATTTCCCATCACTTGGAAAGTTGCATTGCACAAAGTGGACCTAGGTCATCCATGCCTAGGTCACCCCATCTACCAAGTCATCTCAAGCACGTTAGGGTCCTTCGTCCATCCTCAACTCCATCCATGCCTAAGGCACCCAATGAATACATACCCAAAAAATGCATGCCTAAGGAATGCATTCCCAAGGGAGTATGTCTGACGAGTGCCATCTATGACAACTTGTGCCTCAAGGTACCTCGACCGCCTATGGCAATCCCCAAATGTGGATCTCCCAACTCTATCTATCTATATAAGTCTTGGCACTCCAAATCCTCAAGTCTCTAGCCAAGTCCACTCAACTCCTTGGTGCGTCCAACTTGACTCCATCCACATTGCGTCATGTCCATCCGCAAGAGTGCCCAAGTCCCATCCATAGTACACCTTGTTTATCCACAGGAGCACCAAAGTCTCGGCAACACGCCCTGTATGTCCGCAAGAGCACCTAAGTCTTTGTAGCACACCTTGTCTATCCATAGGAGTGTCCAAGTCTCTATAGTGTGTCTGTACAACGCCTTGTCCGTATGCGGGGGCACCCATGCCTCTACAAGTTGTTGTCTAAAGTCTACTTGGCTAAAGGAACCCCAAAATGTGTGCCTTGCCTTCGATCTAAGGTGTATTGGTAAATTTAATTGTCCATTCGCATCGGTACAGGAGAGGTGCCTCGTGCCCCTCTTGCTGAGGGTCTTACATCCTCCCCCACTAAAATTCGTTGCCATCCTCGACAACATTTGCAAGAACCTCTTGTCTTTAAGTCACTACCCAAACTCGTGCATCCTTCTACAACCAAATCTCGTTGGAAACCCCAAATTTTGTGCCAATGCCTGCTGGAAACGCTAAATTTCCAAAAGTCAACATGTACAACTATCTTAAAAATGCACTCAACTCTCTTTGTGTGGTTATCTGTCCAAAGTTGTTATCCAACCTCTCTGTCCAATCCATGAACAAATGCCTTATTTCCAACTATGTCACCAATGCTTCAAGCTACTACTGCCTCATTGTGGTAGTTATAATGTGAACCTTTAATATTGCGACTATCTCCTACAACTACTAATGTCCGATCTTCATCAAGAAGACCATCCAAAACTTCCATGTGTTGCACCCCCTAGACCTACTAATGCATCTATACTTCAACCCTTTTGTCACACTTACGCACACTGGTCGCCTCAAGTATTGAACAGATTGGATGGTCAATCCAACCATCGCGGCCAATCCGTGAGAACGCACATCCCCATGCCCAAAACTGACCTCTTCCATTTGCAATTAAGTAACTCTAGACAACTCTTCCTGGACCAAAGACAAGGTCACCACGCTTGCCTCCACAGTCAAGTTACATTCCACAACCTAACACTTTGTTGTCTCTATTGAACCAAGACACCTTCTTCAAAGGCACACTAGGCTCCATTGTCAACTTCTTGGTACTGAGCCATCTTGTTGTAGCTCAATGAGAAGTCCATGGCAAGTGGTTGCCAAGACCATTGCCAACATCCATAGTCTGTCCCATTCCCGAGTCATGTAAAGCGTTTGGAACCTCATTGTGCTTCTATGTCAAAATACCAACAAAAACACATCGGATCTAGTGTTGTCCTCACATTCTTCCAACAATCATCTAATTTTTGGATCATCTTGCCAACTATCTCACCCAAGCACACCCAAGAAGAGTTCAACCTCCTCCTTGGTCCTCATGTACCAAGGTCATTGCACCTCCATCTAGTCGTTTTGGTCCGCTACCAAGCTTGCCCATACGAGTCGAATGCTTCTTGGCTTTCCTTGGCCGGATCTTCTATCATCTTCATCTTCCTACTCAAGTCTAGGTCATCTTTTTTATCTGGATAAACATCCATTGCATAGCCCCAACTGTCTCCATGGTGTCTGTTATGGCTCCAAGTCTATTGAGCCTCTGTGCTCCGACACGTTCAATGTTCGTTGAACTATCCAAGTCTTTGCATGTCCAAACTTGCTCATGCACCATTACTTCAATCAACCTGTCTTGCTCATGTATGTAAACTTCTCCATGTATTGAGATAGTCAAGTGCCCAACCTTGGTCTTATCCAACTAGTCAAACATTTGCTACCAATGATATCTTATACTTATTTTTCATGGTTTGCTTGTTCAATGCATGATATTCCAAGCACATCATCAATTCATGTGTGTCCTTTGTCTATAAAAGAATGGGAACATCAGAAGGAGACATAGAAGGTTGTATGAAATCAATGTTGATCAACATGCCCAACTATTTCTTCAAATCCTCCAACTCTAGTCCCTTTAGTCTATAAGGTGATTTTGCATGTGATCACAACCCAAGCTCAAGTTTAACATGATGGTCAACTGCATGCCTTGGTGGAAGTGCTTTTGGAAAAGTCTATAGCAACCTATCAAAATACTCCTCAAACATATTAACAAGTGGAGGGGGAACAAGCGTCCCCTATTCCTCCCTCCACTTCACCAATCAATGTTGCAACACAATGTCTTCATCAAGGTGTTGAACATTCCTCTTCATGCTAAGTGAAAAAAACAACTTCATTCTTCCCTCAAGCTTCCTTATTGTTGTGTGCACAACACAAGTTGTCTCACCATTTGGCATCACCATACTATTTGCAAAAGACAAAATAACTACCTTGGTTCTTCTTAGGAATTCCTTTCCAAATATGACCTCAAACTCATCCAACTGCATCGCTTTGAAGTTCGCGACACCCTTCGATTTGTTCAACTAAACTAAAACCTTGGAAGCAACTCTTTCTTTTGATTTTGCATTAGAGTTAACAACTTTAACTAAAGCTTTCCATGGTCCAACTCTAAGCCCAAGTTTTCTTGCCAAATCCTTTAATAAGTTATGGGAAGCACTAGTGTCCACCAATGCCACAACTTGCCTCCCCTTTAGTATCAAGTCCACATAACTTAGTTGTATCTAGTTGCACCCTTGACCTCTTGCCAAAGCACTTGGGAAAACTTGCAATGGTTCCTCCAACGGAGGTTGCATCTTTTTTTTGTCACAAAATGACTCTAATTACAACCCTTTCTTAAATGAACATCACTAAGAAATGGATAAGTCAAAGTCTTACCTATACTTGGAGCATGTTTTGTAATGGTACCTTGGTTTAATCACTTCCTTGGTGTCCATCTCATCTCATCTAATCTTGACTGCCCTTCTTATCCTAAGATGGATTGTAGTGTGTCTTCCATTGCTATCGTGTCGACCTTTATGCTATTAAAGTACAACCTAAGTTGTGGTGGGATGTTTGACCATTGCTTGGTTGAGCTGACTATGATTTGCAATGGTGATTCAATGCTCCCACACTAACTCAACCTCCAACATATCACAACCTTCTTACTACCAACACACCGCATAGATTTGACTTCTACAATTGTAGCGGTGAAGTTCATCCACCCAACACTTATTCCATTAAGTGTTGTTGAATGAGACAAGCAACTTTCCTTACCGCAAATGTAGTTCAAGTGTTATGAAACCACCAACTTCCTTAAGAAATAATGGGATTGCTATGATACCACCTGTCATGGTCCTAAAGATCATGCCCAATTTTTTTTTCACTTTGTCATCCTTGATACGTGCAACACTAGTGAGCAGTAGCCTTGTGACTTGGTTACCCTAGATTGATCACACCTAGACTATGTCTTTTGTGATAGGAACCAACCCAATATGCTTAGTTAATGTTAGAAGTTATACATTGAAGTCTAACAAGGGAGACAYYRTCCAACCATTGTCTCMTAAGCATCACAAATAATGCAAGTCTACCACTTAKMCATTAAAGCATAACACTCTGCATTATCCCATCAAAAGTAAACCACADCACAAGATATGGGTAGTGCCCWAGCCRAGAACCAAAATTTTTATTAGAGAATGTTCTAATAGGAGTCTACAAGAGTGGACTTGGCCAACCGCCATAGTCCTATAGAAGTACAAACGAGCACAAGGTTTCTACTCCTACCTTGTGGCCACACTTATTTGAACAGATTCCTCCTTACGTACCTGCGAGCTTGCCTCCTACAAGTCACATTTCTTCCTTAGCCGAGATTGTCAACATGCACAAGTTGCACATAGTGCCCAACCCTAAACTTGCAATCCTTTTATTGCAAAACTATTGACTTAGACAATCTCGTGAAACTCCTTTTCTCTTCACCAAGAAGAGTCATTCCACTCCTCTCCATCATCTCTTTGCAACTCCACAACCTCCACTTTATATAGTGAAAGTAAGCCTTAACAACTCCCTTGAACTAGGGGGTTGCTTCCATTCCATGTCTTCTAGTGGACTTACGGAGCGAATGTCTTCCTTAAGTTAAAATATTCATTTATTGAAGGCGAGTCATGCACTATGCCTAATTCATCCACCTTGTGCAATGCCTTTATGCCTAACCACTTGCCAAAGTAGTATGTTATGTTACATTTTGTTACCTTGACAATGGATAAGCAATTGCAGGCTTCATATCTTGCCAACCCTCCCGCCCTGAATTCTTTTCTTGGTGCACACAACTTAGAGCAAGAAATGTCTAGCTGCTCGGTTAAGTCCTTCTCACAATCCCACTTAAAGTTGGGACCACTCCTCTTTTATAAAACACAACCTACTCACATGCTCCCAAGCTCTTCTTGCATGATCGAGATATTTGCAATCTTGTGAAGGAATCCATAGAACTTTGTTGAGTAAGATGCCCAACGAAAGCGACCATGCCACTTGGTGGTAGGTCGCACTCCCAACTCATCTACCTCGTACAAGCTTTGGGTGCTTGAACTTTGAGATGCAAATGCTCCTACCAAGCACTCAACCTAGGCGTGCCTTGTTGTGGCATTCCGCCAAGTCAGCCCACCTCAACACTCAATGTTGTCGAACTTTATACCCTATGTGTCACAAGCTTCTATCGCTCACCTAAGATGACTTGCCTTGCAAACAAATGGGGGTGCCTTTTGTTGGATGAAAACAAAAAGGATTACATTATCCTTTAGGGTTAGGTTTCCAACATGAAAGCTTGGCTATTGGACTAGTTCCAGGTGAAAAAGAGTTGTTGAAAGACCATGTGGGTTGGCTTGCATGGACGAGGGAAGAGTTAAAAAGACAAAGTGTAACATGGCTTCTTGGAATTGTTATTTAAATAATCACAAACTTTCATTAAATTTGTAAATTTGTAATCTCTAATTATGATTCTTGGAACAAACTGAATTCTATGTAACCCTTGACACCCATACCGAAACCTATTAACTCTTGGCATCCTTACATCCAAGATTGTTGTCATTTACTAGCATCCAAAATTTGTTTTTATTTTATTTTATCACAAATTCCTTTTAAATATAGTTTTCCATACTCATCTTTTCAAACCTCCAAACCCCATGGTGATTCACAAGTTGATTTATCATGCTTGTGATCTTTTACTATAGAAATGCAACAACACATTTCGAATGATGTCATGCTCTTCTCTTCTTATAAAGATGACTATAACAATGGAAATCAATCATCTTATAATTATAATAATTGTGCGTGAAAAGTTAAATAGTGTCAAATAAGAGTTAAAACTTCATATTATTCTTAAAAATAACAAATGTAAAAATTATACAATTTTGTGTGGAAAGTTAAATAGATAATTCTGCGTGAAAAGTTAAATAGTGCCAAATAAGAGTTGAAACTTCATATTATTCTTAAAAAAAACAAATGTAAAAATTATACAATTTTGTGTGGAAAGTTAAATAGTAAGATAAGAGTTGAAACTTTATATAAAGTAAAAATAATAGAAACAAAAATTATAATTGTGAATTTTGTATTTGAATTACATTACCTACCAAGGTGATGAATTTGTAAAAAAGTTGTTTAAATGTTCTCCATTTTGACTTTTTTTGGTTGGAATCTTTATTTTTTATTTTTTATTTTTGGGATGAGAGAAGAGTTACATTCCTAGTAAAATAGAATATAACTTTTATATATAATTACAAGAGAGGAATTCTATATGCAATACATATTTCATAAAAATGAAACACATATATTAAATAAAAAAGAACGGCCTTCTTCCGAGTTAAGTAAATTTTTTCTATGATAGGAAATATATTTATAAAAGAGTGAGTTTTTTTTTTAAAGTGAAAATATATTAATAAAACAAATCTATTTATAAAAGACTTATATTCTAAGTGAAAATATATTGATAAAAGAGTTTTATTGTAAATGGGATAGTTCTCCTTTGAAAGTTCTATATGATTTTAGATTTGTGTATGGTTTTAAATAAACATCTTTTTGTTGGAAGTAATGCTTCTATCATCGTTCTAATAATGTAAATTAGTTATAATGTAAATTAGTTTAAAGATAGTTTGAGTTTGTTGAAAATTCTTGAGAGATTTTCTCAACAAATGTTTTTAGATATAGAATAAGTTGGATTTGATAACAATATTGTAAATGTATTAATATTGTGAGAATACGTAAAAAAGTGTGAAGTTTTTGGTGTGTATTTGGTTTTACAATTTGGTATCAGAGCTAGGTAGTTGTAGGTGTAACTCCCCCACGAGAGGACCCAAAATATGTGAGTGTTTCGTGTGTTTTGTGTGGAAGAGAAATCGTGTTGAATTGAGCGTTGCTGGATAAGGGAGGACGTCGTCAGGTTCGGGAGCCACCATTGTTGTTGTTGTGAAAAGCCGCGTTTGAAAGGAGTTGTTACACCCAAGTGAGTTGAGTCGTTGTAACAAGAGTTGTCAGAAGATCCTGTGCGGATCTGTTGACTCAATGTAACGACTCCTCCGTTAAGACATAAATGTAAGTGAGTACAATAGTGGTAATTTTTTTTTTTTGAAACATCAGTTAGGACAAGTGTTATGCAAAAATAACATACATCAATATTTACACATTCTATTCTCATTTATACCACTACACAACAAGATTTAGATACAACATCATTGTTATTCATAGATCAACCATATCACATAAAGATAACAAAAGATGTCTACCCGCCCAACCTATCCTGCATGGTTAGGACCTCCAAGACACATAACCAATGCTCAAGTCCATGATTCATCCGATTGATTTTAACCATTTAAGGTCTCAGACTCAATCATCGAGTTAAAGAACCATTGTTAGAGGTTTGTGTGGAAGGAGCCTAATGGTGCAATCTATCACCATTGGTGCTCACAAATTTCCCTTAGCGATTTTAGTGGTTCAACACTACATCTAACTTGAGTATAGACTCTAGATTTGCATTAATAAGTAGTTATTTGCTATATCTCTATTGTAATCATGTCAGGAGTCAGCATAGGAATGTTGTGGAGGTTTCCCATTTTTTATTGTTGTGGAATAAAGAGGCCTCGATATAATCAACGACCTCAGAGGCTTGCAATTATCGCTGACATTTGTCATGACAATAACAAAGAATTGGCTTGGACTTTGGCTCAAGATGGCTTATTCTTTGATAGCTATTGTTTGTGCTTGGATACGATCTCTGGTGTGAATTGTGCTATGATCTGTGACACTTTCAGGCAGATCAATTTACATTATATCTTGATCCTTCATCCATTCCTCTCCGGGAAGTGCAATATAATGTGTTGGTATGATCTAACACACACGATTTAATTGCAGTGGCATGGATTTGACCCTGGTATTTTCAGATGAAGCATGTGAGATGGGTAGATGTTTTGTTTGTAGATTTATGATGTGGTGTGATTGAGTTATATTTGAGTTTATACACAGCTAGTTGTTGCATAGAAATTTTAGTATATTGTTTTGTCTGTAAAATTATATAATTCAGAACCAATTATAGAACATGTTAACATAGCTTAAGTTGGTGTGTGCGGTAGCCCCGACCTTGCCACAAGTTGGTCACTGGTTTGGTTATGACTATATCTGTTATATGCTGATGGGTTGTGTGAAGCCAAGAACATCAGTTACAGGTTATGTAGAGCTCAAGTTGCTTGATCGACTTCTGAATACATTTTGTATCCAGAGTACTCTCCTAGATAACTGACGGATAACTGAAAGCAAAATATTTGTCTAATGGAAGTATCTCTATAGGATGATTTAGTGCTTGCTAACTTTTCTTGCGGAAGTCTCGACGAGCCAAGTATGTCAATATTGTTGATCATTGCAAGTACATCAATGATGGTCATAAACAGTTATATTTTAAATGAATTAAGTGGGAATCTCGAAAGAGCGGAAGCCGAGAGATTTAGAGTGAGTGTAAGTGTAGATGAAGACCATATTTGACAAAAATGATCGGACAACGATCAATGTTGTAATGACTATCATCTAGTTGTAATCATTGATGTAATGTGTGTTTTTTGTCATATAAGCATTAAGGGAGGGTGTTGGAAGTAATGCTTCTATGATCGTTCCAATAATGCTTCTATTATAAATTAGTTTGAAGATAGTTTGAGTTTGTTGAAAGATTCTCTCAACAAATGTCTCTAGATATAGAATAAATTGGATCTAACCATAATGTTGTAAATGTATTAATATTATGAGAATACCTAATGAAAAAGTATGAAATTTTTGGTATGTGCTTATTTAAGGCCTTTGTTCTGCCATTGCATATATAATCCCCTCCCCATCTTTCCCGTTCCCAGTAAGCCCTCAATTCGGAGGTGATTATTCATTTTTAATTAATAAATAATTCAAAGGGTATGATGTTACCACACCTAGGAGATATAGGTGTTCCGAGCCTCATCGCTTGCAACATGTTCTAAATTAGAAGGGGGAAATAAATCAGCAGCAGACCTAGCTACTTACTAACGAATAGGAGGAGTGGGAGGGGGGGATACTTACTAACGAATATGCTTATCCTAGAGCGAGTTATCAATCGTGTTACAACTTCAAAGATTTCTAGATACCCGGGTGAAGTTATTATATAGAAAGGGGCGGGCACTTCTCTCAACCAGCTCGCAGGTGGAGTATACTCTTATAGAGTATGTGAGTAGGTTGTGTTTTATAGAAGAGGAGTGATCCCAACTTTAAGTGGGATTACGAGGAGGACTTTCCTAGGCAATTAGGACATTTGTTGCTCTATGCCATATGTGCCCAGAAAAGAACTAGGGGGTTGGTAGGATATGAATCCTATAGTTGTTTATCCATTCTTCAGGTAACAAAACGTGACATAGTGTACTACTTTGGCAAGTGGCTAGGTAAAAAGACATTATACAAGGTGAACAAATTGTTGTTGTATATACGTAGATCTTTTCAATGATGCGAAAATTACCTTCATCATAGTTTGTATGAGGAATTTATGTCTCTTGCAAATTGACCTACCGTGTTGATTACCATGGTATCCAGTGGATTCCACATCAACATCGTTATTAACACATGTGGACTTTCAAGAAGATTTTAGAAGGTTCAAAACCTTATCACTAATTGAGGGTTGAGGATGCAAAAACCCTAACCTTAGATGACAATCGGGCTATGTTAAATATAGGGCCGATAAGAGGAGAAAGGGTTCCATTCTTTTAGCATTGTACTTGTTCCATAGTTGAGCATAACATCTAGGAGTGAGATTTGAGTGCATAACATAGGAGGATAACTATTATGTAGCAACCATTTGAGCCCTAGTGTAAAAGACAACTCCAGAGTGAGTGTCTCTTTCGTTGTATTTGCATTTCATTACTTCATAAAAGAGAGTGGGGCATAGGCCTCACCTTCTAGCTAGGTTTTCTCATGTATTGGGTTTCCCATGATACATCTTGTATTCATTTGTGTGGATGGTACGTTCATTTGCTTAGTATTTTATCTTCGTATTTCAATTATTTTCATAAATTTGAACAATAAGCTAGTGTTAACAAATCTAAGTTCTAAGAAATTAAACCTACATAATAAAAGATTTCAGTATTATACAAGATCTGTTGTGATGAACTATCCCAACAGAATATCCATGGCAATTTACGAATCATAAAGAGATAATGGAGAGGAGTGGAAAGGCTCTTCTTGGAAAATAGAAAAGGGGTTTCATGAGATTTCCCAAGCCAATAGTTCTACGATAAAAGGATTGCAAGTTTAGGGTTGGGCACTATGTGTAACTTGGGTGTGTTGACAATTTAAGCTAAGGAAGAAATGAGACTTGTAGGAGGCAAGCCCACAGGAACTTCACCAAGAATTTGTGCAACTAAGTGTGGCCACAAGGTAGGAGTAGCACCATTGTGCTTGTTTATACTTCTTTAGGATTGTGGCAATTGACCAAGTCCACTCTTCTAGACTCCTATTAGAACATCCTCTAATAAAAGTTTTGGTGCCCATCTTGGGCACTACCCATATCTTGTGTTATGGTTTAATTTTGATGGGATGTTGCAAAGTGTTATGTTTTAATGGCTAAGTGTTAGACTTGCATTATTTGTGATGCTTAGGAGACGATGGTTAGATGGTGCCTCCCTTCTTAGAATTGTTTGTATAACTTCTAACATTAACTAGGAATATTGGTTGGGTCCTATCGCATAGGGCATAATTTGGGTACAATCAATCCAGGGTAACCAAGTCACAGGGCTATCGCTCGCCAGTGTTACACATATCAAGGATGACAAAATGAAAATAATTAGGCAAGATCTTTAGGGTTGTGACAAGTGGTATCAGAGCAATCCCACTTCGAATTTTCGTATTAACTCGCGAATCGAATCGAATCAACAAATTTTCTATTTTTTTTTGCTAATTCAGCTGAATTTGGTAACTATGTGCCAGAGGTCTTCGACATTTTGTTCAACGAAAAGTTCAGGATGATGAAGCAATGGGTCGATAAAGCTTCCAGCCTGCTCACATTCACATTGCATACAACAAAAGTGTAAGTCTTTGTGCGTCCACCGTATGGAGTATAGGGTTCATAGTTTATACCATAAGATTTCATCTACAAGGACATGATTTCTTCCACATTCAAAGTCGAGTTGTCCTTCTTAATTAGAAGGGACACCTAGCCAATTGTAAGTGGTCTTTGACAAGGAATACGTGGCCGGTTGTAAGTGGCCTTCAACAGACAACAAAGGTCAATGGGGAGTCGTCCCCTTAAAGAACGCCTTCGACATAATAATATAGTGTTAATATAGTGTTAATTAAATAAGAAAGTGATATTTCTCTCATTAAAATTCAATTCCCCTTCTACACAATAATATGTAATATGTTTGAAGAGAGTTGAATTCATACTCAAGATAGATAAGTCAACTCTCTTCTTATAAAGATACCTATAACAATTAAAAGAAATCATCTTATAATTTTATGTGAAAATAATATTTAAAGAGAGTTGACTTTATACTTAAGATATATACTTTTATTTCTATTTCCTTTGTTTGTTCCACCTAAGGCTAAGGTATATTTGTACAATGCTAGAGAAACTTAATTGTGTGTGGAGTTTTAAAACGTCCAACCTTTTGAGTGGACACTCCACCCATCATCAAGGACATGATAAGCTTTGATGGGTGGAGTGTCCACTCGAAGCGTTGGACGTTTTAAAACTCCACACATAGTTTTGATCCATAAGTTTCTCTAGCATTATGACTAACTGTGAAAACTTGCATATTCAAATATTTTTACAAATTCATTACTCTAGTAATGTAATTTAAATATAAAATTCATCATTATAATTTTTGTTTCTATTATTTTTACTTTGGTATGAAGTTTTTGTTGATGTCAGTGGTAGCATCATACATGTATTTTCACACAGGTATATGTGTCTAGATCTGTGGAAATTGTCCAAAGCCTTCTACTCTTGAATTTGCTTTAATTAAAAGAATTATTAAAGTAAATTGTTTTTATTAATTAATTAATTGAGTTATTTAAGAAAAGTGCTAACAGTAATTAGCATGTTTCTAAATCTCAAGTGAGTGTGAGAAGTAATCTCAACATGCAATCACTTGGAGATATAACTCACGATTATAAAAGCAAGGCTAAGGTGAAGGAGAAAGACACTTGAAACTTGATAGGTGTTGAAGGAGTCGACACAAATTATTAGATCACTAAGGAATGTGGTTCAAGATCTTGGATAGGTGGAGAAGGACTTCCATCTAGAGATCAGGTCAAGGAGAAGAGAGTACATAAGATCATGCAAGTGGGTTTCAGTCAGAGGAAGCCACATGAGAGTGTCGCGTCGTACGGAGCTTTCCATACATGTACGCAGGTTTCAGTGGAGATAGTCATGTACATATGCGGGTTTGTTGAATGACAGTCGCGTACACCTCGAAAAGCGTGTAGTTTTGGATTGCACAACAGATCAAACTTTGCTAAGTCTGTCTTCAATTGTATTTCTCTTAATGGATCGTTATCCATGTTACGGGAGCCCTAATTTTAGCATAATAAAATCATTCTCAGCATTAGTTTTCCCTCCAAGGTTTTTCTAGAGACATCTACCCAAAAATATTGGTGTTCATGTGTACTTGATTTGATTCCTTTGTTTATCTTTCCATTACATGTTTCATTGATTACTCAACTATACTTTAATTCAATAAATAATTTATTTGGAATTAACTATCAAATGTTAAGAAGAAATTTCAATAATTTCAACTTTTATTTAATACTATTTAACTTTCCACACCATGAATGATTTTAGGGGCTAAATTTCGCTCATGGGCTAATTTTCCATGGTTTTTCCAAAAACGAGATTCGCTATTTTAAAAATGATTCGCCCAAATTCTATAGGATAAAATTATTTTACCTTAAAAATCGCCAAAAGTTTATAAAAACTATATAAAATCCTTAGAAATTTGAACATTTTTACAAAAATATCGCCAAACTTTTATAGTTGGCATATGAAGGATTAGTAAGATTTGCCAAGGTTTCTACATTTTAAAATAAATTTTCATCCTTAAAATCATCTCTGTTCCACACAAAGAGAGGGATTCAAACGTTCAAACGTTCAAGCAGAACCCGTATATTAAACGGTTGATTCAATAGATTATTCAATTGACTAAGCATCAGTAGTAGATCCAACACCATCATATCCAGTAGAATAACGAATGAATTTGAAATCGATTTTGGATATGAGTGATGCGTAGCTCCTAGCAGTGTCAGTGGCAGAGTATTCAGGCACAACAAGGAGTTTATCCCGTAGTGAAGGTAAAGGAGGATCCCAAGACGTCTTTAGGAAGTAATGAGTTAATATCAGCTACCTTATATTAGAGAGCCAACACCTCGGCCAACGTACCTTATAGTAGTAAAGGAACCAACATTGAAGAAGTAAGGGTCAAAGCGCCTGTGGCAAGAAGGAGCTTATGTAACGTGGGGGCCTGCGTGTCTGGGTGTTTGGGGGCCTGTGTATGCATGCATGCAGAAGGAAGAGCACATGGTGGATACTATGCACAAGGAACAACAGGCGATGGACAGACTGGCCATATTTATCAGACATTGAAATTTGGGTGTAGTAGGAGCAGGCGGAGAGACGGTGGCCATGAAATTTGGCGAGATGGTGGCCGTGAAATTTGGGTGTAGTAGAAGCATTAATGCTAAGTGTTAATGCACTAAACTTAGGTTATAAAACAATGAGAATGAAGAAATTACATATTGCAAATTATCCTCAAAAGTTAGGATAGGAAATGAAACAAATACATTGGGAGGAGGGAAGCCTCCAATAAGACTTCAATCCTTACAACCAATAAGATTGCACATAAATATTTTTTTGCAATTTATTTAATAAAAAAAATTACCAACCTTGCTAGAAACTTAGGGATATAAGTGATGTATTAAAGTCAAACCAAAACTAATAGTCATTCAACGCCGAATTGAACGCTAGAGTCCCGCTTGCCTTCGCCAAGGTCTGATAATGGATTGGTTACTAGTTTGAATCGCATAAACAAATTCCCCAATTTTGTCATCCTCTAGTTGGTTGATATCGACGATGAGCTCTATCAAAAGTATGGATGATAAGCCCACTTTACATTGTTTGAAAAGCAAACAAGGAAGAGCATAATTATTTATGCATTTTATGATGATGGCCATGCACATGTAATTAAATATGTCTCTCATGCAATTACTATAAAATTATTCTTCGTTAATGTTAATTTTAATTTAATTAAAGTGTTTTAATTTACTGTATTTTAGAAAAAAAATGTTAGAAAAACAGGACCGTGAAGCAATAAAATAAAACAAATGCAGAAACAAAACACAGAAGACACACAATACAAGAGAGACACAGATTTACGTGGTTCACCTAGTGTGGGCTACGTCCACCAGAGAAATTGCCAGGTCCTTCCTTTATTATTATCCAGCAAAATGAAGGGATACAACCTACAGCAAAACCCGCTGTAACTTCATCTTCTTTCTCTCATAGTCTCCTCTCTCAGAATACAATACTCACCATCAATCATAGCCGTGATACATTTCCCTCATAAAAGAGGGTTGCCTTCTAGGGCAAAAAACCCTAACATAATCTCTACCATTAGATCTGCGACCTTATAATGAACGGTCCAGATTTACAATGAAATTACAATATACTTTTACAAGGCAATTTTTGCTTCAGGGGCTACGCCCCCGAACCCCTGCTAGGGGTCCGCTTGCCCCCAGACCCCCCAGCCGGGGGGATAGCCCCCCCGGACCCCGCAGAGGGGGTACCCCCCCTATGCACTCCCCTGCGTGGAAGAGTGTACATACTTTTGGGGTGTAAATACTTCATGGGGTATAAACACAGCTGAAAGCAAGGACCTTTGAATCAGGAAGATAATCATGCTCCACAACCAACAAAAAATTGGCATTCTTTTCGAGTGGTGCGAAGTAAATGACAACAATCTTGGATGCAAGGATGCCAAGAGTCGATAGGGTTTGATATGGGTGTCAAGGGTTACATAGAATTCAATTTGCTCAAAGAATCATATCGTTTGGACACTTGCATTTTTAAATCTAATTAGAGATCCTGTCATTCATGGATCAAGATATCAACTTCAATATTTATCAGTCTAATGTTAATGAATTGTAATGATTTAAGAAGTTAAATGAATGTTTAATAGTTTACAAATTTAATGAAAGTTTGTGATTATTCAAATAACAATTCCAGGAAGCCATGTTACATAGTCCAATAACCAAGCTTTCATGTTGGAAACCTAACCCTAAAGGATAATGTAATCCTTTTTGTTTTCATCCAACGAAAGGCACCCCCATTTGGTTGCAAGGCAAGTCATCTTAGGTGAGCGATAGAAGTTTATGACACATAGGTTATAAAGTTCGACGACATTGAGTGTTGAGGTGGGCTTACTTGCTGGAATGCCACAACAAGGCACACCTAGGTTGAGTGGCTTGGTAGTGAGCATTTGCATCTCAAAGCTCAAGCACCCAAAGTTTGTACAAGGTAGATGAGTTGGGAGTGCGACCTACCACCAAGTGGCATGGTCACTTTCGTTGGGCATCTTACTCAACAACGTTCTATGGATGCCTTCACAGGATTGCAAAGATATTGATCATGCAAGAAGAGCTTGGGAGCGTGTGAGTAGGTTGTGTTTTATAGAAGAAGAGTGGTCCCAACTTTAAGTGGGACTGTGAGAAGGACTTACCCGAGCAACTAGACATTTCTTGCTCTAAGTCGTGTGCACCAAGNAGTGGCATGGTCACTTTCGTTGGGCATCTTACTCAACAATGTTCTATGGATGCCTTCACAGGATTGCAAAGATATTGATCATGCAAGAAGAGCTTGGGAGCGTGTGAGTAGGTTGTGTTTTATAGAAGAAGAGTGGTCCCAACTTTAAGTGGGACTGTGAGAAGGACTTACCCGAGCAACTAGACATTTCTTGCTCTAAGTCGTGTGCACCAAGAAAAGAATTAAGGGGAAGGCGGGGGGGGGGGGTGGCAAGATATGAAGCCCACCATTGCTTATCCATTGTCAAGGTAACAAAATGCAACATAGCATACTACTTTGGCAAGTGGTTAGGCATAAAGACATTGCACAAGGTGGATGAATTAGGCATAGTGCATGAATCGCCTTTAATAAATGAATATTTTAACTTAAGGAAGACATTGGCTCCGTAAGTCCACTAGAAGACGTGGAAGAGAAGCAACCCCCTAGTTCAAGGGAGTTGTTAAGGCTTACTTTCACTATATAAAGTGGAGGTTGTGGAGTTGCAAAGAGATGATGGAGAGGAGTGGACTGACTCTTCTTGGTGAAGAGAAAAGGGGTTTCACGAGATTGTCTAAGTCAATAGTTTTGCAATAAAAGGATTGCAAGTTTAGGGTTGGGCACTATGTGCAACTTGTACATGTTGACAATCTCCACTAAGGAAGAAATGAGACTTGTAAGAGGCAAGCTCACAGGTTCTTAAGGAGGAATCTGTTCAACTAAGTGTGGCCACAAGGTAGGAGTAGAAACCTTGTGCTCATTTGTACTTCTATAGGATTGTGGCAGTTGGCCAAGTCCACTCTTGTAGACTCCTATTAGAACATTCTCTAATAAAAATTTTGGTTCTTGGCTTGGGCATTGCCCATATCTTGTGTTGTGGTTTACTTTTGATGGGATGTTGCAGAGTGTTATGTTTTAATTGCTAAGTGGCAGACTTGCATTATTTGTGATGCTTAAGAGACAATGGTTTGATGGAGCCTCCCTTGTTAGACTTCGATGTATAACTTCTAACATTAACTAAGCATATTGGGTTGGTTCCTATTACAGGAGACATAGTCTAGGTGTGATCAATCTAGGGTAACCAAGTCACAAAGCTACTGCTCACTAGTGTTGCACGTATCAAGGATGACAAAACGGAAAAAAAAAATGGGCATGATCTTTAGGACCATGACAGGTGGTATCATAGCAATCCCATTATTTATTAAGGAAGTTGGTGGTTTCATAACACTTGAACTACATTTGTGGTAAGGAAAGTTGCTTGTCTCATTCAACAACACTTAATGGAATGAGTGTTGGGTGGATGAACTTCCCCGCTGCAATTGTAGAAGTCAAATCTATGAGGTGTGTTGGTAGTAAGATGGTTGTTATATGTTGGAGGTTGAGTTAGTGTGGGAGCATTGAAGCACCATTGCAGATCATAGTCGGTTCAACCAAGCAATGGTCAAATATCCCACTACAACTTAGGTTGTACTTTAATAACATAAAGGTGGACACAATAGCAATGGAAGACACACTGCAAGCCATCTTGGGCTAAGAAGGGTAGTCGAGATTAGATGAGATGAGATGGACACCAAGGAAGTGAGTAAACCAAGGTATCATTAGGAAACATGCTCCAAGTATAGGTAAGACTTTGACTTATCCATTTCTTAGTGATGTTCATTTAACAAAGGGTTGTAATTAGAGTCTTTTTGTGACAAAAAGAAAGATGCAACCTCCCTTGGAGGAACCATTGCAAGTTTTTCCAAGTGCTTTGCCAAGAGGTTAAGGGTGCAACTAGATACAACTAAGTTATGTGGACTTGATACTGAAGGGGAGGCAAGTTGTGGCATTGGTGGACACTAGTGCTTCCCATAACTTATTAAAGGATTTGGCAAGAAAACTTGGGCTTAGATTTGGACCATGGCAAGCTTTAGTTAAAGTTGTTAACTCTAATGCAAAATCAAAAGAAAGAGTTGCTTCCAAGGTTTCAGTTTAGTTGAACAAATTGAAGGGTGTCGCGAACATCAAAGCGATGCAGTTGGATGAGTTTGATGTTATCTTTGGGAAGGACTTCCTAAGAAGAACCAAGGTAATTATTTTGTCTTTTGTAAATAGTATGGTGATGCCAAATGGTGAGACAACTTTTGTTGTGCACACAACAATAAGGAAGCTTGAGGGAAGAATGCAATTGATTTTTTCGCTTAGCATGAAGAGGATTGTTCAACACCTTGATGAAGACATTCTGTTGCAACATTGATTAGTGAAGTGGAGGGAGGAATAGGGGACGCTTGTTCCCCATGCACTTGTTAATGTGTTTGAGGAGTTTTTTGATAGGTTTCTAGAGACTTTTCCAAAAGCACTTCCACCAAGGCATATAGTTGACCATCGTGTTAAACTTTAGCTTGGGTTGTGATCACATGCAAAATCACCTTATAGACTAAAGGGACTAGAGTTGGAGGATTTGAAGCAATAGTTGGGTGGTTGATCAACGTTGATTTCATACAACCTTCTAGGTCTCCTTATGGTGTTCCCATTCTTTTCTAGACAAAGGACACACACGAATTAACAATGTGCTTGGAATATCATGCATTGAACAAGCAAACCATGAAAAAATAAGTATCTGATATTGTTGGTAGCAAATGTTTGACTAGTTGGATAAGACCAAGGTTGGGCACTTGACTATCTCAATACATGGAGAAGTTTATATACACGAGCATGACAGGTTGATTGAAGTAATGTTGCATGAGCAAGTTTGGACATGCAAAGACTTTGATAGTTCAACGAACATTGAACATGTCGGAGCACAGAGGCTCAACAGACATGGATCTATAACAAACTCCATGGAGATAGTTGGGGCTATGCAATGGATGTTTGTTTGGCTAAACAAGATGACCCAGATTTGAGTAGGAAGATGAAGATGACAGAAGCTTCGACCAAGGAAGCCAAGAAGCATTCGACTCGTATGAGCAAGCTTGGTAGCGGACCAAAACAACTAGATGGAGATGCAATGACCTTGGTACATGAGGAAAAAGAAGGAGGTTGAACTCTTCTTTGGTGTGCTTGGGTGAGATAGTTGGCAAGATGATCCAAAAATCAGATGATTATTGGAAGAATGTGAGGACAACATTATATCTTATGTGTTTTTGTTGGTATTTTGACGTAGAAGCACAATGAGGTTCCAAACTCTTGACATGACTTAGACATGGGACAGACTGTGGACGTTGGCAGTGGTCTTGACAACCACTTACCATGGACTTCTCATTGAGCTACAACAAGATGGCTCAGTGCCAAGAAGTCGACAATGGAGCCTAGTGTGCCTTTGAAGAAGGTGTCTTGGTTCAATAGAGACAACAAAGTGTTAGGTTGTGGAATGTAACTTGACAGTTGAGGCAAGAGTGGTGACCTTGCCTTTGGTCTAGGAGAAGTTGTGTAGAGTCCCTTAATTGCAAATGGAAGAGTTCAATTTTGGGCATAGGGATGTGCATTCTCACAGATTTGCCGCAATGTTTGGATTGGCCATCCAATCTGTTCAATACTTGATGCGACTAGTGTGCAGAAGCGTGACAAAGAGGTTGAAGTATAGATGCATTAGTAGGTCTAGGGGGTGCAAAACATGGAGATTTTGGATGGTCTTCTTGACGAAGATCAGACATTAGTAGTTGTAGGAGATAGTTGCAATATTAAAGGTTCACATTGTAACTACCATAATGAAGCAATAGTAGCTTGAAACATTGGTGACATAGTTGGAAATAAGGCATTTGTTCATGGACTAGACAAAGAGGTTGGATGACAACTTTGGACAAAGAACCACACAAAGAGAGTTGGGTGCATTTTTAAGACAGTTGTACATGTTGACTTTTTGAAACTTAGGGTTTCCAGTAGGCATTGACACAAAATTTGGGGTTTCCAATGGGATTTGGTTGCAAAAGAATGCACGAGTTTGGGTAGTGACTTAAGGACAAGAGGTTCTTGCAAATGTTGCCGAGGACGACAATGACTTTTAGTGGGGGAGGATCTAAGACCCTCACGAAGAGGGGCACGGGGCAGCTTTGTTGCACATGTGAGAATGGACAATTAAATTGACCAAGACGCGTTGGCTCGAAGGCAAGGCACACATTTTGGGGTTTCTTTGGCCAAGTAGACTTCATACAACAACTTGTAGAGGCATGGGTGCCCTCGCATATGGACAAGGCACTCTACAGACATACTCCGGAGACTTGGACACTCCTATGGATAGACAAGGTGTGCTGCAAAGACTTGGGTGCTCTTGCAGACATACATGGCATGCTGTCGAGACTTGGGTGCTCCTGTGGATAAATATGGTGTATTATAGATGGGACTTGGTCACTTTTGCGGATGGACATGACGCGATGTGGATGGAGTCAAGTTGGATGCACCAAGGAGTTGAGTGGACTTGGCTAGAGCCTTGAGGATTTGGAGTGCCAAGACTTATACATATAGACAAAGTTGGGTGATCCACATTTAGGGATTGCCATAGGTGGTCGAGGTACCTTGAGGCACAAGTTGTCATAGATGGCACTCGTCGAGCATACTCCCTTGGGAATGCATTCCTTAGGCATGCATTTTTTGGGCATGTATTCATTGGGTGCCTTAGGCGTGGATGGAGTTGAGGATGGACAAAAGACCCTAACGTGCTTGAGATGACTTGGTAGATAGGGTGACCTAGGCATGGATGACCTATGTAGGTAGACAACTCGATGGGCTTGAGACAACGTAGATGCAGATCGACACAACACATATTTTTGGTGGAACAAGTTGGATTTTCGAGATTAAGGTCCACTTCATGCAATGCAACTTTCCAAGTGATGGGAAATGCACGTATAAGTATGCTCATGAGTTAAGGGTTCAATCAATCATCATCATTGATCACTCATCCAAGAGGGGGAAGCAAGAAGTACTTTAAAGGAGAAGACAAGGAGTTCTGCGGTTGTGCCAAGAAGGGGCACAATGGGGCAACTTGTGTTATCTTAGTGAGATGGAGAATAGAACAGGGTTGTAGGAGGCTCATCCAAGAGGGGGAAGCAAGAAGTGCTTTCAAGGAGAAGGAAAGGAGTTTTGTGGTTGTGCCAAGAAGGGGCTCAATGGGGCGACTTGTGTTGCCTTGGTAAGATGGAGAATAGAACAAGGTTGTAGGAGGTAGACTTGAGGAAGTTCTTGGGTTGGCTTGTATGAAGTGTTGGACAATCTCGTGGACGACAATTTGCCTTGGTTTCTTTGTACTCTATAATTGAGCCACAAGCAAAGGTCGTGCTCTCCCTATTATATCACATGCAACATTCTTATATATATGAACAAGGGTGTTAGGCACCTAGCTTGGGTGCCACCCATCCACATATGTTGAGTACTTGTGCAGATGTTCTATTTGTTTGAATGTTCATGTTCCTTGCATACTACTATATTGGCTAAGTGTTGTATTGCTGCAGAATGTTTGAGGTGATGGTTGGACGTGCACCTAGTGTGCTTGTTGGTAATAGTAAGCTGATTAGAACTTGGTGCATCTAACATTGTAGCCTAAGGCGAAGTTATGGGTAGACCTTAGGTGAAAAGACATAGTCTAGTTGTCGTACGCACAGGTTGGCCAAGCCACTGCAGTTGAGGCAAGGCAGTGTCACACGACCGCAATTGCTGGAATGACTTGGGTGCACCAAGTCATAGCAAAAAATTATGGGCGCATTGTAGGTCTGTGGCATGTATCCCCCAAGGCAATGTGGCACTAGAACTAATCTCTTCCAACCTACTTGAGAATAACATAGTGATAGGCTCACTACCAAGGTTGTACCTTTCTTCAAGACAAAAAAACCTCCACATCATTGGTGAGAGTGGACATGCTTTGGTCTTGAACTCTTTATCTCTCAAAGTGTGGGGATCGGAGAAGGTTGGGGGGAAATCATCTCACCTCCTATGCCACACACACACACACACACACATATTCCCATTTAACCACACAGGAAATCCCCTAAAGACTTCACCATCGTCAACGAATGGTAACGAAGGTAAATTGTCAACATAGACTACAATACGCTCAACCCAATAAGGGCATCAAGTATTAAATCATAAAGACTCTTAACATATCACAGAGGCAACCACCCTGATGACTTGACCCTAAAACCACTTGCTTGTAAATCACAAAACTCAACCACTCAACCTAACCCATCGAGTTTTGTATGTGTATTCGTTTATTTGTTTTACATCGACATAAAAAGCACCCATAATCTAATGTGGGTTTGGGACTAATCCTTTCTAGCCTAATCGAGAATAATGGAGTGACGATATCACTATCGAGGTTGTACCTTTCTTTGAGACTTAGAAACCTCCATGCCGCTAGCAAGAGTAGACATATCAGCAGTCTAACTAAAGGTCTCGAGATAAAATCTATCCTCCTTCATTAGCTACTTTTTATCCCTTCAAATATATGTGCTTGTGGGTTTCCAAGCACATATATAATATCTTGATGATATTTATACGTTGAAAGTTTATCATGGTCCCACTGGTGTATCGTGGGAACAAGTATGTCTTCCTCAAAGCCAATTGACATTCATTTCTTGGGACCTGCTACGGATATGTATTGAAAGAGTGGGCGCGCCATATGATATTGACGTTGAACTGACTTTCCCGGTGTTTGATACGGTAAATTCAAGGCTGCTTTAATTATTTTTTCCGTGACAAACACAGCAGACAAGACTTCACAATAGAAAACAATGACACTGCTGCTTTCTTGGTTACTTCCAGACGTTGCAGTAGCAGACACGGAGCCATGGCAGGACCATCGAGGAAGTGACAGGCTTTTTGAACGGTCGCAATATTAAAGTGATTTCTAACATGGTTCACAAACCAGTAGTTTAACTCGGGAGTCATCTTCTATCTTTTAAGGTAAAAAACGGATTTGAATTAGGTCAAATTTTTAGGGGTACTCTGAGTTTTTCATGGATCAAAGTTCGATGTATTTCAAAATCTTACTTCAAGAATTTTGTTTATTTTAAACCAACCTAGATACTTAAAAAATCGATCAAAATTCTGGATTAACCAAAAATTTAAAAACAAACCACCAAAAAAGTAACTCGAAAAAAAAAATTACTCCAAATTAACCCACTAAAAATAACAAATAACATAAAACTTTTCACTGATATGTATACACTACATTATGTTTCATTTAAAATATGTTTTTTTTTTTAATTAATAAATACAATACATATAAAACTTCTCATTCTTTTAATTAAGGAGCTCTATCCCATTTGGAATAAAAGTCTTTTATGAAAAGATTTCCCATATTATGGAAGAGGTTCACTTAATTTGGAAGATAATTATTTTAACTTTTTTAAAAATGTATATTATTCATTAAGGAAGTCTATTCCACTTAGAATATCTTTTTAATGAATAGAACTTGAAATATAACTCTTCTCTACATAGATTTCTTAATTAATAAAAACAAAGCGTTTGTCCACTCATATCGAGCACCCATAGCTAGTATGACGTAGGTGAGTTGGGAGTGAGACCTACCAAGTGGCATGGTCGCTTCCGCTTGACGACGTAATAAACAACATTTTATGTGGATGCCTTCACAAGATTACAAATATGCCCGATTCCTCGAAGAACTCAAGAGTATGTGAGTAGGTTGTCTTTTATAGAAGAGGAGTGATCCCAACTTTAAGTGGGATTACGAGGAGGACTTTCCTAGGCAATTAAGACATTTGTTGCTCTAGGCCATATGTGCCCAGAAAAGAACTAGGGGGTTGGTAGGATATGAATCCTATAGTTGTTTATCCATTGTCGAGGTAACAAAACGTGACATAGTGTACTACTTTGGCAAGTGGTCAGGTATAATGATTGCTGCATCGGATTCACTCTGTGTGCATCCATTTTCAATTTTGCTCCTATCAGATTGAGTGGCACTGGTGACAGTTTCGACTTTTGACTATGGCATCTTTCCTCTCAGGCGATTGACTGATCCTGTGTACCAGCCCGTGCATTGATTTTCACTTTGCTCCTATCAGTGGCACTGGTGTCAGTTGAGCCATTTGATAGTGGTATCTATCCTCTTTGGACAGTTTTTTTCTTCTGGAGGCGCCGGGTCAGTCATTGTCCTCAGTCGAGGCTGTATGAAGACGGCTGGTGTCTTTGGCAGAGGCTAATTGTTTCACATATCGGTGCGCTTGACCGCATGATCTCGCCATGTGTTTTATACAGGTTTTTCCTGTGTTGGCTGTATGTTTTCCGGTCCCTTTGACCGTTCATTCTTCGACTGACAGTTAGTTTTTGCAAGTTTCTTTACATGGTCAGTACTGTATTGTCTATTGTTATTTCGGCTTTGTCTGGATACAGAGAAATTGTAAAAGATTTTATACCTTATATAAAATTGAGTAATTTCTCTTGGGAAAAAAAAGTGGTCAGGTATAAAGTACAAGGTGAACAAATTGTTGTTGTATATACATAGATCTTTTTAATGATGCAAAAATTACTTTCATCAGAGTTTGTATGAGGAATTTATGTCTCTTGCAAATTGACCTACCGTGTTGATTACCATGGTATCCAGTGGATTCCACATCAATCTCGTTACTAACACATGTGGCCTTTCAAGAAGATTTTAGAAGGTCCAAAACCTTATCACTAATTGAGGGTTGAGGATGCAAAAACCCTAACCTTAGATGACAATCGGGCTATGTTAAATATAGGGCCGATAGGAGGAGAAAGGGTTCCATTCTTTTAGCAATGTACTTGTTCCATAGTTGAGCATAACATCTAGGAGTGAGATTTGAGAGCATAACATAGGAGGATAACTATTATGTAGCAACCATTTGAGCCCTAGTGTCAAAGACAACTCCAGAGTGAGTGTCTCTTTCGTTGTATTTGCATTTCATTACTTCATAAAAGAGAGTGGGGCATAGGCCTCACCTTCTAGCTAGGTTTTCTCCTGTATTGGGTTTCCCATGATACATCTTGTATTCATTTGTGTGGATGGTGCGTTCATTTGCTTAGTATTTTATCTTCGTATTTCAATTATTTTCATAAATTTGAACAATAAGCTAGTGTTAACAAATCTAAGTTCTAAGGAATTAAACCTACATAATAAAAGATTTCAGTATTATACAAGATCTGTTGTGATGAACTATTCCAACAAAATATCCATGGCAATTTACAAATCATAAAGAGATAATGGAGAGGAGTGGAAAGGCTCTTCTTGGAAAATAGAAAAGGGGTTTCACGAGATTTCCTAAGCCAATAGTTCTACGATAAAAGGATTGCAAGTTTAGGGTTGGGCACTATGTGTAACTTGGGTGTGTTGACAATTTAAGCTAAGGAAGAAATGAGACTTGTAGGAGGCAAGCCCACAGGAACTTCACCAAGAATTTGTGCAACTAAGTGTGGCCACAAGGTAGGAGTAGCACCATTGTGCTTGTTTGTACTTCTTTAGGATTGTGGCAATTCACCAAGTCCACTCTTCTAGACTCCTATTAGAACATCCTCTAATAAAAGTTTTGGTGCCCAGCTTGGGCACTACCCATATCTTGTGTTATGGTTTAATTTTGATGGGATGTTGCAAAGTGTTATGTTTTAATGGCTAAGTGTTAGACTTGCATTATTTGTGATGCTTAGGAGATGATGGTTAGATGGTGCCTCCCTTCTTAGAATTGTTTGTATAACTTCTAACATTAACTAGCAATATTGTTTGGGTCCTATCGCATAGGGCATAATTTAGGTGCAATCAATCCAGGGTAACCAAGTCACAGTGCTATCGCTCGCCAGTGTTACACATATCAAGGATGACAAAATGAAAAAAATTAGGCAAGATCTTTAGGGCTGTGACAAGTGGTATCAGAGCAATCCCACTTCGAATTTTCGTATTAACTCGCGAATCGAATCGAATCAACAAATTTTCTATTTTTTTTTGCTAATTCAGTTGAATTTGGTAACTATGTGCCAAAGGTCTTTGACATTTCGTTCAACGAAAAGTTCAAGATGATGAAGCAGTGGGTTAATAAAGCTTCCAGCCTGCTCACATTCATATTGCATACAACAAAAGTGTAAGTCTTTGTGCGTCCATCGTATGGAGTATAGGGTTCATAGTTTATACCATAAGATTTCATCTACAAGGACATGATTTCTTCCACATTCAAAATCGAGTTGTCCTTCTTAATTAGAAGGGACACCTGGCCAATTGTAAGTGGCCTTTGACAAGGAATACGTGGCCGGTTGTAAGTGGCCTTCGACAGACGACAAAGGTCAATGGGGAGTCGTCCCCTTAAAGAACGCCTTGAACATAATAATATAGTGTTAATATAATGTTAATTAAATAAGAAAGTGATATTTCTCTCATTAAAATTCAATTCCCCTTCTACACAATAATATGTAATATGTTTGAAGAGAGTTGAATTCATACATAAGTCAACTCTCTTCTTATAAAGATACCTATAACAATTAAAAGAAATCATCTTATAATTTTATGTGAAAATAATATTTAAAGAGAGTTGACTTTATACTTAAGATATATACTTTTATTTCTATTTCCTTTGTTTGTTCCACCTAAGGCTAAGGTATATTTGTACAATGCTAGAGAAACTTAATTGTGTGTGGAGTTTTAAAATGTCCAATCTTTCGAGTGGACACTCCACCCATCATCAAGGACATGATAAGCTTTGATGGGTGGAGTGTCCATTCGAAGCATTGGACGTTTTAAAACTCCACACATAGTTTTGATCCATAAGTTTCTCTAGCATTATGACTAACTGTGAAAACTTGCATATTCAGATATTTTTACAAGTTCATTACTCTAGTAATGTAATTTAAATATAAAATTCCTCATTATAATTTTTATTTCTATTATTTTTACTTTGGTATGAAGTTTTTGTTGATGTCAGTGGTAGCATCATACATGTATTTTCACACAGGTATGTATGTCTAGATCTGTGGAAATTGTCCAAAGCCTTCTACTCTTGAATTTGCTTTAATTGAAAGAATTATTAAAGTAAATTGTTTTTATTAATAAATTATGTAATTAATTAATTGAGTTATTTAAGGAAAGTGCTAATAGTAATTAGCATGTTTCTAAATCTCAAGTGAGTGTGAGAAGTAATCTCAACATGCAATCACTTGGAGATATAACTCACGATTATAAAAGCAAGGCTAAGGTGAAGGAGAAAGACACTTGAAACTTGATAGGTGTTGAAGGAGTCGACACAAATTATTAGATCACTAAGGAACGTGATTCAAGATCTTGGATAGGTGGAGAAGGACTTCCATCTAGAGATCAGGTCAAGGAGAAGAGAGTACATAGGATCATGCACGTGGGTTTCAGTCAGAGGAAGCCACATGAGAGTGTTGCGTCGTACGGAGCTTTCCATACATGTACGCAGGTTTGTGGAGATAGTCATGTACATATGCGGGTTTGTTGAATGACAGTCGCGTACACCTCGAAAAGCGTGCAGTTTTGGATTGCACAACAGATCAAACTTTGCTAAGTTTGTCTTCAATTGTATTTCTCTTAATGAATCATTATCCATGTTACAGGAGCCCTAATTTTAGCATAATAAAATCATTCTCAGCATCAGTTTTCCCTCCAAGATTTTTCTAGAGACATCTACCCAAAAATATTGGTGTTCATGTGTACTTGATTTGATTCCTTTGTTTATGTTTCCATTACATATTTTGTTGATTACTCAACTATGCTTTAATTCAATAAATAATTTATTTGGAATTAACTATCAAATGTTAAGAAGAAATTTCAATAATTTCAACTTTTATTTAATACTATTTAACTTTCCACACAAAATTATAATAATTTAATTCTATGAAGTTTCAACTCTAGTTGGCACTATTTAAGTTTTCACACAAAATTATAAGATAGTATATTTCAATTATTATAGTCATCTTTATAAAAGAAGAGAAGAGCATGACATCATTCGAAATGTGTTGTTGCATTTCTCTGGTAAAAGATCACGAGCATGATAAATCAGGAATCACAAGTGGGGTATGGAGGTTTGAAGAGATGAGTATGGAAAACTAAGCTAAGTTAAGTAAAGTAAAATATAATAAAAAAATAAATTTTAATTAAAAATTGGAGGTTTGAAGAGATGAATATGGAAAACTAAGTAAAGTAAACTAAATTAATGTGAATTAAAAATACATTGAACATAGATTGGAAGTAAGCATGATTGAAATAATGATCTTCACATAAACAACAAGTGTTACAAGGTAGTGTAGTCCTTGTCATGTAAGAAAATTTGAAGCTATGCAAAATCTGTGTAACATACATAGATTTTATTCCTTGTTCTTTAAGTTCATTGCAGGATAATATAATGTTAAATGCTCCTCATTAAGTTCATTGCAGGATAATATAACGTTAAATGCTCCTCGTTAAGTTCATTGCAGGATAATATAATGTTAAATGCTCCTCGTTAAATGCACCTGCCATGTAAGCAAATTCGAAGCTATGCAAACTCTGTGTAACATAAAGAGATTTTATCCCTTGTTCTCTAAGTTGACTGCAGAATAATATAACGTTAAATTCTCCTCATTGTAATGCACTGGGTAAGTGAAACTGCATTTTCACACATTTTGTTGATGACATTAGTCAATCCAAATCCTAGAGTTGGATGAGCCAATAAGCATACGCCTAGGTAGAGGGTATACAATATGCAGAAGCACACCAACAAGAATTCACCATTAAGTTCCTTTCAATGGTTTTGATTAGAAAGCTCCATTCACCACAATTATCTAATTATCTAAACATCACATAACAAACCGATATTTGGAGACATCACAAATCCCTTGGTAATGGGAGACACCACAAATCCCTAAAATGTAAATGGAGTAAGACTGGCATAACTTCTGTTCTGTCAAATTCCATGCCTCCTTAATTAACACTAAAACTGGAAAAAGAGAAACTTGTTTGGTTACTTTTACTCGCTTGGCTTCAAAATATTTTACGTGAAGCATTAATACCAGAGGAATATATGTGGAAATTGTCCATTGCACAACTCTTTTTTCTACATGTGAAGGCGATTCCTCTCCCTCTTGAATTGATTCTTCCGTAGAAATTGAGTCTTCTTGACAGCTGCTCTCATTCTACGAATTCCAAGACTTGCTTCATTTGCATGTTTTTTCCACCGAAATTGCAGTTGTGTGTTGCCACAATGCAGTGATTTAACGATTTTCAGTGGTGTTATGATCTTAAGAAATTGGAAGATGCCTCACAATGAAGATCTTATGCTTCATAAATTGGAAGATGCCTCGCGTAACATGGATTTCTTCATGAATTTATTTCTTTGGTTGTGGGGAGAATGACCAAAATATTGCACATCTATAGCTTTGATATGGATCCGCTTCAGATGATCAATCTTTTAGACTGTGGCTGTAAAACATCTCACCGCCTTGTTGTTGACAGATTGATTAAACCAATGCATGAGTAGATGCCAACAAATAGCTAATCATCTCATCTCACCACCTTGCCATGGTGGATGCACTTGCTAATAGATCAAACCAATGCATGAGTAGTTGCCAAAAAAGAACTAATTCACTGACAAAGACAAAGCACTGGTGAATGGTTTTAATTCACTGACCGAGGATTTTGCATTTACTATTGGAATTTTTTATTTTTCCCAAAGACTATTGTTTCAATGGACACATTTAAACGATTTAAGAAAGTATGAAAAAATCACTCTGTTCGTTGCTGGATCTTATTTTTTTGTTATTATGACATGT
Source organism: Picea mariana (assembly GCA_032191745.1). Taxonomy (NCBI): domain Eukaryota; kingdom Viridiplantae; phylum Streptophyta; class Pinopsida; order Pinales; family Pinaceae; genus Picea; species Picea mariana. Next base: position 52,470 of record JASDQU010307292.1, read on the forward strand.
CGAAATTTTCGTTGAGATATTATAATAAATTAATTTAATTAAGGTTAGTTATGAAGGTTAACTTAATTGGTTAGTATTATTGTTAGTAGGATGGTGTCAATTGTGAAAATTTTTGGTTCGATTTCTAAGAAGTTAGAGGTACTAAGCCTATGTGTCTTCCTTGGACAAGTGGCTAGCCATTTCTAACAGTTGTTACATGTCTGTATCCCTCAATCTTGTATTCCTCAATCTCTCCACCAGGTGGGTTAACCGTGTATGTAGGTATTACATTTTCCCTGTGAGTAGATGAAAACTTATGTATCACATTTTCTCTGTTTAGTTCCTGCGCATAGCGAAGGTGAGGGGAAGGTGGATCCAGTCAAGTCATCACTGGTATGCATTTTGGGGTAAGGGAACCTTTCTGCGTTGCTCGATCGAATGGCTCCCATCGGGGTAAGTTACTAGCTTTCCAGTTCATGGCTTATGCAGTGTGTTAGCACAAATTCTTGCAAGATGGTGTTTTCTTCCGGTTTCGGGCCCCTGGTGTAAATGTATAGAAGTGGGGTTTGAAAACCGGTCGAGTGTGTTTTATTCAAAGGCCGCAGCCATGAGCGCCAAGCGCAACCCACAGAATGAGCTCATTTCAGGCCTAAAATCAAGCGAGCGGGCACTTTGTCTTTCAATGGTGAGGATCCATAGAGGGGGCAGATCGGTGGCCATTAGGTGAGTTTGGGTCGCAGAGTTGCACGGGGTCAAGCACCTGAGCTCACTTCTTATGGCCAAACTCACGAAGCGATCAAGCCATTTCGGCTATCGGGACTTCGGGAGAACAAAGGGTCTCCTCCTTCCACTGCATTTCAGATCCCCGAAGCTCGAAACGCCGAAAAGAACCATGACTGTTGATCAAGAGATGATCTAGGCCGTCCATCCAATGGGACACGTGGTGCGCGATCAAACATTTCGGCTACCGGGACTTCGAGAGAACAGAGGGTCTCCTCCTTCCACTGCATTTCATAATCCCAAAGCCCGAAATGTCGAAAGGGTCCAGGCCAGAGGCGGTCCCACATTTGAGAAATGATTTAAGCCGTCCATCTAGTGGGACACGTGGCGCACGATCAAGCCATTTCGACATTTTGGTTACTGGGACTTCGAGAGAACAGAGGGTTTCTTCCTTTTCGCTGCATTTCAAATCCCCGAAACGCGAAATGCCGAAAGCGCCTTTGAAGATAGGCATAGGGTCATAGCCCGTGGTCACCTGGGGGTGATAGAAAGAACTGTGCAAAGGGCCGAAGCACCGGGTTTAGCTGTAGAAGGGATCACCGCGTTCTCCAGAAACCAGTTCAACTCGACCTCAATCTTGGTCCTTGCTAAAAATAAATGAAGGTGGATTGAGGTAGTTGAAACCTCGACTCACTCATTAAATGAAAAGCATGGAGGTTTCGGTAGGCAGTCTACCCGAGATGGTCCTGTATGCTGGTTTTCTCCAAAGAAGCCATGCCGAGTTCTCGTCTGACCAGAGGAGTCTGCACATGCTATTTTAGCCTTTAATGTTTCAGCTACCTCCCCTGCAAAGGCCATGCAAAGTTAAGGTGACGTCTGACAAAGGAGTTCAGGCCAGATTTGACTGAGGAGACGCCACACCTTGAAAGTCCTGAGACGCCTCTGCTGGGCGAAGGTTTAGGAGTATATTTACTCAGTTTTTTGTATTTTAAAGGTATCGATGGTTGAGCTAGGCTCCCGACTGTAAAGTTTTGATGAAGCACTGGTTGCTCTGGTTATGTATTGGCACTTGAGACTTCTTGCCTTATGAATGTTAGCCTCTTTCCATCTCTCTGTTTACACTGTGTTAGAACCGCTCAGAATTGGAGGATCCAGTCGAGTTGCGTCATTATAGGATGATGTATGTTGGATCATTGTAATAGTTGCATTGTTTCTAATCAGTTCTTGTATTTTGTCAACGTTGAATGACTTGGAACTGGAAGATCCAGTCAAGTCACCTTTCAGTTCCCCAAAACTCTAAACCAAGAAGATCTTGTGTTCTGAGTTTTTCCACTTCAAGCTGTCGAAAGGCCCGATGCCCAAGACAGTCTTGCTCGCTTCCCTTACCAAGTCTTCCATCTGCTCATTTATAATCAACCCACTAACTGAAGTTAGATCAAGACCTCTTCTGTTGTTACATACCAGGCCTAGTTTTCTGAGTTAGAACGATATCTTCTTGGGCCTCTATCCATCCGATCACCCCATTAAAATTATTTGTGACATAAACTGATGGGCGTTGGGCTCTGCTCCTGCCGCAATCCAGGAGTGACTTTTGACACTAACATTTTCTGGCGCCGTTGCCGGGGACGAAGTTGAAAATTTTCCCCGAGATTGAACGACATCGAGCCTCTGATTCTGAAGGTGCATCAGGCATCAGAGGCTTTGAAGATTGCTACTATGCATCTGGTGAATCCATTGTGGCGAACCTGCCATTTTAATTGTGGCTTTCAGTGGTAGACACACGCAGTCCCATCCACAACTGCCTCTAGCTACGCTTGAAGCAGAACCGTAGGCGAATTTCAGAAGAGGAAAGGCCCCCCAAGGAGAAACTTCCACCACCGAACCAGGTAATTTGCCATCTCCCTCTGTAGAGACTCCTTTTTCTTCTCTTCAACTTTTCAATAGACCGTTCTCTAAAGCCTCCCGTTTCCTGAATTTCGGAAGTGTTCCTGCTGAGTTGTCTCCCCCTGGTTTTAGACTAGAGGAAGAAACCATCGTCACTTCCCTCACCCCTATAGGCCTATTTCCAGTACCCCCTGTTCAAGTTCCTTCCCCTCTGAGTTCTCCTCCACCTAATATCCCTATGGCAGGAGCAAATCCCCCCCTGACCAGAATGGAGGCTATTATAGCCGCCAGGTACGCTCCCCTTCTGCTACCTCAGCCTCTCAACGCCCTTCCAGCAGATGACTACCTCAAGCAGCTGCCCAAGTTTACAAGCGATGGGGACATAACTGTAGAAGAACACCTTGAATCCTTTTACAGTTTTATAGATGACCATATCATCATGCATGCAGATGTGTAGATGAGGATTTTCGTCAAGGGTGCAATTAGATCCAACTAAGTTATGTGGTCTTGATACTAAATGGGAGGCAAGTTGTGGCATTGATGGAAACTATTGCTTTGCATAACTTCTTGAAGAAAGAGTTGTCAAGGAAACTTGGGCTTAGAGTTGGATCATGGAAAGCTTTAGTTAAGGTTGTTAACTCTAATGCAAAAACAAAAGCAAGAGTCTCTTCCAAGGTTTCAATTTAGTTGGAAAAATTGAAGGGTGGTGCAAACTTCACAGTGGTGCAATTGGATGAGTTTGAGGTCATTCTTGGGAAGGACTTCTGTTACCAAATGTTATGAACCAAATGCTTAAGATACCATAATAAACCAAAAGTACACACCGTGTACAACAATGTGAGCGTGGAGCACAACTCCAATATAGATAAGGGAGATGAGTTACATAATAAATCCTTAAATAATAGGAGAAACTCCTCGAAATATCCAAATACATTCATACAACACAATGCACATCTCGTCAATAATGAATACATGATATCTATATATACCTATTCTCTCACTACAAATGAGGCCCCTTTATTATTAGGCCGACCCTATCACATATATATATTTATACATTGCATGTAAATTTAGCCCCATCTATGCCCCCCTTGGGGCCATATCATATACATTTAACCCCATATATGCTCCCGTTGGGTCATAACAACTTCCTAATAAGAACCAAGATAGTTCTTTTTTAGATTGGTAATTCCAAATGGTGAGACAACTTGTGTTGTGCACACAACATTAAGAAAGTCGAGGGGAAGAGTGTAATTGGTTTTTGCACTTAGCATGCTGAGCACTATTCAATGCCTTGATGAAGACATAATGTCATAGCATTGATTGGTGAAGTGGAGGGAGGAATAGGGGATGTCTGTGCCACTTGCACTTGTTGATGTGTTTGAGGATTGTTTTGATAGGTTGTTGAAGACTTTTTCAAAAGCACTTCCACAAAGGCATGCAATTGACCATCACATTAAACTTGAGCATGGTTGCGATAACATGCAAAATCACCTTATAGACTAAAGGGACCAAAGTTGGAGAAGTTGAAGAAATACTTAGGCAGGTTGGTCAATGTTGATTTCATACAACCTTCTAGGTCTCCTTATGGTGTTCCCACTCTCTTCTAGACAAAGGACACACATGAGTTGAGGATGTGCTTGGAGTATCATGCATTGAACACACAAACCATAAAAAATAGGTATCCAATACTGTTGGTAGCAAACAATTCACAATTTGAATAAGACCAAGGTGTTCTCGAAGTCAGACTTGACATAGGGATATTATCATGTAAAGATTGTAGAAGGGGATGAAGTGAAGATGACATGTGTGACAAGGTATGGAAGTTCTAAATTTCTTGTGATGCATTTTGGCTTGCACAATGCCCTTACTACTTTTTTCACTTTGATGAATGATGTTTTCAGACCATTCTAGGAGAAGTTGGTGGTTGTCTATTTAGATGACATACTGATGATCAATGAGAACATGGAGGACAACCATAAGAGGCATGATCCAAAATGTATCCAAGAAGGCCTAAAAATCCAAGTTCTCATAATCAGACGAAACCAATGCCATTGTGTTGAGCTCGTCGAGTCGATTCCGACCATATTTGTTTTTTCTGAAAATGGACACCGTATGCAAAAGATATCGTGATTTGAAGATCATGTCAAACATGAAAAAAAAGTCAAAGTCAAAGTCAAAGTCAAAGTCAATAGGTCAAAGTCAATGCTGACGTCAGTAGTATGTCATGATGATGTTAGCAGTACGTCATGATGACGTCAGGATTTACTGTCGCAACTTAAGGCTTGTGGGGTTGATAAATCTAAGGAGGAGAAACAAATGGTTCTCACCATTCTATCTAAACTTGGTCCTGAATTCTCAGTGTTCATATCCACATTCCATTCAGTCAAATTCACCTCTGGAGTCACCTGGAAGATGCCTTCTCTTGAGGAATTTATCAAATCCTTGACACAAGAGCAGACCAAGCTCATCAACATGGGAAAAATCAAAGGCCCAAAGGTTCATGCACTTACTGTGCAATATGGAAATGATCATCAATATAAAAAATCTAAAGATAAAGACAAAATGAAAGTACATGCAAATCCAAAGAAGGAAGGGTACTCAAAACCCTTCACTGATGCCTCCAGATCCAAAGGTGAAAAGGGAAGAAAAGGGGAGAAATGCACATACTGCCATAAAGGATTCCATCTAGAATCCGTATGCATGCAGGAAAAAATAGATCTAATGACTCAAATACTTTAGGAAAATAACCTTGGAGATTGCATCCCCGAGGGTTTGAAGAAGAAGAAGCCAGAAGATTAGAATCCCAAGAAAGGCAATTCTAGCCATGCCTTGATTGCCATCAAATCCTCTCCCGATGCTTGGATTGTAGATTCAAGAGAATCACATCACATGGATGCCAAAAAAACAGTCTATTCTTCATTGGATGCATGCAAAGGTCCTCCTATTCTGATGGGGGACAACTCTCTAGTCGAGGTCACCGAAAAAGGAAGGATTGAACTCACCAACGGAATCTTCGAGAATGTGTTGCATGTTCCCAAAATTTCCATCAATCTTTTCTCCGTGTATAAGATGAAAAATTACAGCACCGGAAAGAAAGTCATATTCACACCTGATGCAGTGGACATCTATGACATGCAAAATAATTCCACGGTTGCTACCGGTGAGGTAAATCATCAATCTAGATTATATAATTTTTTTGAATTTATTGAACTGAATTTTTCTTTACTGCTTACCCTTGCTGATGAAAGCAGTAGAATATGGCACAAAAGTTTTGGGCATTTAAATTTCAGATATATGCAACAACTTAGCAAACAAGGATTGGTTGATGGTCTACCAGACATCCATTTCTCCAAAGGAATCTGTGAGGGTTGTGTTCTTGGAAAACACCCTCAAGAGAAATTCGACAAAGGAAAGACTCAGAGAGCTTCCTCTCCTTTAGATCTGATCCATAGTGACCTCATGGCCCCTTTTCCGCATCCATCAATCAGAAAAACGAGGTACATGCTCATTTTTGTTGATGATTTCTCACGTTTCACATGGATTTTCTTTCTCAGGCAAAAATTAGAGGTCTTTCAACACCTCAAAGATTTCAAAGCCCTGGTTGAGACACAGTCAGGAAAGAAAATCAAAGTCCTCCGAACTGATAACGAGGGAGAGTATGTCAACCACGAGATCCATAATCTTTGTCATGAGGCAGGGATTTAGTTGCAACACACAGTTCTCTATAGTCTGTAGCAAAACAAAGTTGTTGAGCGGAAAAACAGATCTCTAAAAGAGATGTCATCTTGCATGCTACATGCAAAGTCACTTCCACAAATATTATGGGTCGAAGCACTTAATTGTGCAACCTACATCCAAAATAGATCTCCCCATAGATATGTCAAGGATAAGACCCCCTATGAGGCTTGAAGCGACCTCAAACCGAAAGTGACCTAGTTTTGTATTTTCAATTCACGTGCTTGGGCCCGAATTCCCTATGAAAAGAGGAAGGCACTTGATCCAAAGAGCACATAGTGTATTTTTGTTGGATACCCCGACTGTGTGAAGGGATATAGACTCATTGATATTTCCTCAGGCTGACTCATCATTGAGCGTAGTGTCCAATTCGAGGAAAGTGTCTCTCATGTACCTCAACAGCCGCATGCAGACACCTTTGTTCTTCCACCTGTCAAAGATGATGAGCATGCACATGCTAACTCTTATTCAGATGAGAGTTATGATTCATAGGATTCTGATGATCTAGATATAGAGTCAATACAGTCAATTGCAGATTCAATGCATCCAAATTCATATGTAGAACTAGGGCAGAGGCCCAAGTGGGCCAAACTACTCTTCAGGATGCAGGGGATCTTGTTGGTGATCTAGCCTATACTAGGAGGACTCGATCTGATTTCGAGGAGCCTCCTCTTGCATTCACTGCCACTGAAGCATTGCCACCTAGGCATCTTTTCTTGGTTCAGTCTTCAGATCCACAGTCTTATGGCAAGGCTACTGGAAATCCCTTTTGGGAATCCGCCATGCAGGAGGAGCACAACTCCATCCTCGAGAACCAGACATGGGATCTGGTTCCCCTTCCTTATGGAAGGAAACTTGTCAGGTGCATATGGGTCTATAAGACCAAGAACGCAACACATGGACATATTAGTAGATACAAAGCTAGACTTATTTCCAAAGGCTTTCAGTAGATGCATGGCATTCACTATGATGAGACCTTCGCTCCAGTAGCGAAGATGGATTCCATACATTTGGCACTTTCCATTGCAGTAGCCAAGGGATGGGAAGTCCATCAGATGGATGTGAAGAATGCATTTCTTCACAATGATCTCTCTTAGGAGATCTATATTGAGCAGCCCCAAGGATTTATTCAAAATGCATCTTTGGTATGTCAACTGAAGAAGTCTCTTTATGGCCTCAAGTAGGATCCGAGGGCATGGTATGCCAAGATGGACTCCTAGCTATCGTCATATAACTTTGTACATTGTAAGTCAGATCCGAATGTTTACATGCTCAGGATGACTGGCTCACTTCTACTCTTAGTTCTATATGTTGATGATTTGCTGATCACTGGTTGCTCGACTTCAACGATTGCTGCAGTTAAGAGGATTCTACATGACAGGTTCTTGATCATGAACATGGGTCCGCTACACTTCTTCCTTGGACTCGAGATTACTCAGGAGGCATCAGGAATCAAACTGTCTCAGACCAAGTATGCACAAGATCTCATTGAGAAATTTCACATGACAGACTGCAAGTATGCTCCAACTCCTTTCCTATCAAGATTCAAACTTGAGGATGGCGGGGACACTCCACTGGTTGACAACACATTGTACTGATAGCTAGTGGGGAGCTTGTTGTATCTCACACACTCCAGAACATACCTCTCCTATGCAATTGGCGTAGTTTCCAGGTTCATGCAGGAGCTGCATGAGCTACATTGGAAGGCTACAAAGCGTATCCTTCGATACATATAGAACACCATAAACTTTGGGATTCATTATGCAACAAAATCTACATTGGATCTCATCAAGTTCATTGATTCTGACTGGGTTGACGATAGCATTGATCACAAGTCCACATCTGGTTACTCACTCAGTCTTGGTTCCGGGCCTATCTGTTGGTCGAGCAAGAAGCAGACTACTATTGCTCTATCTTCAGCCGAGGCAGAGTACAAAGGGGTAGTTAACATAACCATTCAGGCTATGTGGCTACAACATTTTCTCATTGAGTTGGGCATTCAGTTTCATTGGTCGATCGACATCTGGTGTGACAACCAGAGCACTCTGAAGTTCTGCAGATATCCAGTTCAGAGATAACAGGAAAATCACATTGAGATCCACATGCACTGCATATGGGACTTAGTATACGAGGGGATCATTGACCTATAGTTCTGTCGTTCAACAAAATAGACCGTAGACATCTTCACCAAGACCTTCACTTAGCAGAAGTTCCATTCTCTGCGCAATCGTCTTGGAGTGAAGGACGCATTTTCCTAACAACTGTCAGTTCTTCTTTTTACATACATTGTACCTTAAGGGGAGGTTTTCCCTCTTTCCTCACTTTATTTCAGTGTATCTTTTGTATTTGGGTACCTAACATGGCCTTGTTGTCGGGACCCATTCTTTATTTTCACCATAGTGATGTTCAGAGGGGGGTGTTGGAGTTACTTCACACACACCTAGGATTTATTTTTCCTAAGGTTTTTCCTATCTTTATTAGTCATTATTCAGTACACGAGGGGATCATTGACCTGCAGTTCTGTCCTTCAGTAGATCAGACTACAGACATCTTCACCAAGACCTTCATTGAGCAGAAGTTCCATTCTCTGTGTAGTCGTCTTGGAGTGAAGGGCACAATTGTCTAGCAAATGTCAATTCTTATTTTTACATACATTGTACCTTGAGGGGGGGGTTTTCCCATGAGGTTTTTCCTCTTTCCTCACTTTATTTTAGTGTATCTTTTGTATTTGGGTACCTAACATGGCGTCGTTTCCGGGACCCATTCTTTATTTTCACCATAGTGATGTTCAAGGGGGTGTTGGATTTACTTCACACACACCTATGATTTTTTTTTCCTAAGTTTTTCCGATGTTTATTAGTCATTATTCAGTCCCTATATTTTAGAAAGAATTTTCTTCTAGGGAGAATATTCTCTTCAGTTTTCGCTTCAGTTTGATCAGTTGAGTGGAGTCTAGACGCTACATTGGTATTGTCACCATGCAACATTGGGATTATCACCAGCTAATGTGCATTGTCCTTGGTATCATCACCAGACTAGCGCATTAGCCATGATTCCCTGATCTCCTCCTCACTTCACTCTGTTCGAGTCAGTTAACTGAAGACTGATAGACTAATTAACTCAGCTAGGTGGCAGTTCACTCCCGTAACTGCCCGAGAGACTATACTAGGTGGCAGTTTACTCTCATAACTGTTGGTGTGTGTCCAGATCACTCTAGACCACTAGTATGTTGCATTGGCTTCTCATCCAGTGCACATTGGTTGAGTTATATAGAGTATATCATGTGTAAATTATTCATTATTCATTCGGTTAATGAGAATTCTTCCATTCTTTCTCTCTTGCTTCTTCTTTCTCAATTTCTCTTTGCAAATGTGTGTTATTTTCTAGCTAGATATATTCTGTGCAGGTTCAACACATTTACAGGGAGTGTCGACTCGACTCGATGCAACAACATCATTGTTCCTAAAGGAAAATTGATTTTGAATCGACTCGACTCAACTCGGGTTGATTCAATTCAAACCGACTTGACAAGTCATCATAAAGTCGACCCGACCATGCTATGGTACGAGAGCATGGGACACATTGGAGAAAAAATACTTTCAGCTATGCATAACAAAGGTATGGTCAAATATTTTCCCGAATTTAATTTAGAATTTGACTTTTGTGAACATTGTATATATGGAAACAAAGTCGAGTGAGGTTCCTATCTGGAGCGACAAGGGAAAATGGGATTCTAGAGTTGCTTCATAGTGATGTATTCGGCCTTGTTTCAGTGCTTTCACTTGGTGAATCCATGTATTATGTCTCCTTCATAGATGATTTTTCCAGGAAGACATGGATATATTTCCTGAGGAAGAAATAAGAGGTTTTCAAGAAATTCAAAGAGTTTAAATCTCTTGTAGAAAACCAGACAAATAAGAAAATCAAGGTGATGAGAATTGACAACGGTGGTGAATTCTATGGAAAATAATTTGATTAGTTCTGCAAGCAGTGTGGCATAACACGCCAAAATAACACACCATATACCCCACAACAAAATGGAGTTGTTGAGAGAATGAACAGAACATTGATGGATAAGGCAAGGAGCACGTTGTGTGGTGCTGAGATCACACAAGAATTCTGGGCGGAGGCAGTCGACACTGAAAATTAACTATTGAATATGTCTCCTTTGTCTGCGCTAGTCAACACGACTCCACATGAGGTACGATCGGGTAAGAAGATTTCTATTTCACATCTCAAAGTATTTGGCTATGATGCATTTGTACATGTTCCTAAGGAAAAGAGGAGCAAGCTAGACAAGAAGGAAGTCAAGTGTATTTTCATTGGATACAAAGAAGGAATGAAAGGATATAAGCTATGGGATAATGCATCAAGGAAAACAATGTATAGTTGAGATGTGGTCTTCAGAGAAGTTGGAAGTAAGTCTGAGCCTGAGGAAATTGTTTAGACCGAGAATAATACCGAGACAGTGCAGTTTGAACTGAGGAATGAAGAATATGATTCAGGTGAGTCGACTAAATCATAAGAAGAGGTCGAACAACTGACCCCGGTTGTAAGGAGGCCATAACGAATAAGAAAAGAAGTCGAAAGATATACTCCACATGACTTCCGTTTCACATTCATGTTAACTGCCATCGATGATGAGCCCAAGTCAGTCAAGGAGGCAGTCAAATCAGTAGAGGGAAAACTCTAGAAGGATGCCATGATCAAAGAGATGGAATCCTTGCACAAGAATGAGACATGGGACTCAGTCAAATTACCTAGTGGAAGAAAATTTGTCGATAGAAAATGGGTATTCAAGAAGAAGATGAATGCAACAAGTAAAGTCGAGAAATTCAAAGCTCGACTAGTAGCGAAAGGATAATCCCAAGTCGAAGGAGTCGACTTTGGTGATATTTTTTCTCCTGTTGCAAAATTAACTTCCATTAGAGTCCTAATCTCTCTGGCTATAACATTTGATCTGGAAATAGAATAGATGGATATAAAGACAATTTTCCTACATGGGGACCTTGAAGAGGAAATATACATGAAATGACTTAAAGTGAAAGAAATATTTGGTGTGCAAACTGAAAAGATCCCTTTATGGTCTAAAGCAATCACCAAGGATGTGGTACCAAAATTTCAACACATACATCCTTAATTTTGGGTTTGTGAGAAGCAAAGTTGATCAATGCATATATTCCAAAGAAGAAGGTGGGAATTTCATATATGTAGCATTGTATGTCGACGACATGTTGTTGATTGGAAAAAACATGGACGCTATAAAGGAGGTGAAGAAGCAACTATCCTCCAAGTTTGACATGAAGGATCTCGGTGCAATGAACTTCATTCTGAGAATGGATATTAAGAGAGATCAAGCAACTAGAAAGCTCTAGTTGAACCAGATGAAGTATATTGAGACAATTTTGAAATGTTTCAACATGTAGGATTGCAAACCTATGAAGGTGCCAATTTCTGTGGGAGCAAGAACTTCCAATCAATGTCCAAAGACACAAGAGCATATATAGGACATGGAATGTGTTCCTTATGCAAGTGTTGTTGGTAGTCTAATGCATGTGATGGTCTTCACTCGACTAGACATTGCCCATGCATTGGGAATGTTGAATAGATACATGTCGACACCTGGGAAGGAGCATTGGATAACTGCCAAGAGAGTATTCAGGTATTTGTGTGGCACAAAAGATTATGCTATATGCTACCAAGGAAAAATTGGAGGTGACAGTGAGTTAAATGTACATGGATTTGTCGACATTGTCTGGGCTGGAGATCCTGATCAACAGAGGTCGACTAGTGGATATGTGTTCAATATGTTGGGTGGATCAATCAGCTAGATGAGTAAGAAATAGGCAGTCATAGCCTTGTCAACAACAAAATATGAATACATGACAACCACTCATGGAAGAAAAGAAGAAGTATCGATTAAAAGGATGTGTTCAGGAATCGGGTTTGAGCAGAGAGCTATGGAGATAAGTTGTGACAGCCAAAGTGCAACGTTTCTGGCAAAGAACCCAACTTATCATTCTAAGACTAAGCACATTCATGTACAATACCATTTCATGAGAGACATGGTGGAAAGCAATGAGGTGCTACTAGAGAAAGTAGACACATTGAAAAACATAACAGACTCTTTGATCAAATCTATGAGTGTTGTGAAGTTCTCTTGGTGTAGAGAGGCAATGGGAATTGATGCCCCGGGTCTATGAATGAGAGTTCAGAAGTCTCCCCATTTCAATAAAGAAAACAACAAGTGGAAGAATGTTGGGTTATTATATTTGTTGCAGTGAAAGTCTAGTCGAGGTGGATCGACTGACAGCTGAAGCCGAAGGTTGATGTGGTTCGACTAGGTAAAGATGAAGTTGAAGGAATCAACAACATGTCAAAGGTCGAGGTGGTTCAACTGGGTAAAGACGAAGTCAAAGACATCGAAAACAAGTTGAAGGTCGAGGTGGCTCGACCGGGTAAAGTCGAAGAGGTCAACCAACAAGAGGTAGACAAGCAGGAGTGTGGCAACCGACTGAAGACTGAATGAAGGCTGATTGGTATTCGACTGCTAATCCGACTTGGTAGTCGTCTGTAACATAATCCCAAGATTCACAGGATTTGTAGCTAGTGATCTGCATGGATATGTAACCATTTTTGGGTGCCTTTTCTTTAGGGTTTTTCCTGCTGTAAAGCCTATAAAGAAGGCACATTGTAATGATGTAAGAAGCTAATCAAAGATGATCAATGAATCAATAATCGTAGAGGTTGTTGGTCATGTAGATGTAAGACGAATTGGCTACATGGTTGTTCTTGTGTAAGCAAGAGGGTATGATGTCGATTGTGTCTTAGGTGTGGAATGTTATCCCCATTTTGTGGATAACTAAAGAGATTATGTCTTGAGGCTCTCAGGTTGCAGTTATGGAGTGCCAAGAAGACTACATGGCAAACAATACCCTTTTGCACAGTTGGAAGCCCCTCTCACCACCACAGATGGTCACATATTTCCAGATGGAATCCACCACATCGTCTGGCTTCCGGAAGGCAGTGGGCCTTGCTCCATGAGGTACAAGTCACTATTATGGTGAGCATCATTTCAATATTTAAGCCATTTGAGTATGTTGTATCTTAGATTCACTTTTCCCTGCTTGACCTTGGTGGTTGACATTGTGCTCTAGTAAGTGGTCTTCCTTGGGCATGGGCTTGCTACTAGGAACTCCCTTAAAGAGCCATCGTACCATTTCTGGCCATACTTACCGCTTTCCATCATTATTTCCCCCCATTTCCTTATCTCTTGGGATTTTAGTGTGTATTGACCCAAGAAGGGGTTGTCCCTCATTCTATGGGAAGAAGGGGATGAATGCCCAGAGGGATTGATGTTGGGTAAAAGATAAAAGCCTTGTATGAACCTTCCATATGCTTCACCCAGGGATCACCCAAGAAAGTAGTGAAACACTTATCTTTGAGTAAAGGGGGACCCACAATATGATAAAGAATGCTTAAAGGGTTAGTTGAATGATAGGAGGTCTCATCATGAGCCGACCTATCACATCCATGAATATCTAGTGGTATGACATTGCCATCATCTGGCCACCAAACTAGGGTAATGGCTCTCAGTTGCATGGTTGAGAGAAATGGGGTCTCATCACGAGCCAACCTTCTCATTTACACTAGGTCTTTGTGGTTGACATTGCCATCATCTGGACACCACGCTAGGGTAGTGAACTTCAACCTTTCCATAAAATTATGAAAGAATAAAAGAATGGAAAATAATGGGCTTGGAAAAACTGCATTGCGAACAAAGGTACCACACAGCCTCTACAAAGGCACCTATGCATGAGACACTACAACCCCTTGTATGTCATGATCCCTATGCCCATTGAGTCTTGACCCTGACCACTTCACCCACTTTACATTTCTTAGAGAGGTATCTCTTGGAAACTCTTCTTGACCTAGGGCAATATCTACCCAATAGGACACCTCGTCAACCCTCCTGAACTCAAGCTTGACAAGTCGCATAATGTMTTTGAGTAATTAATTGTTTGATATAGTGATCTTTGATGCACATGCTTAGGTGGYTCACTTATTGAGTGGATTCACTTATCATGATGTTATGACTTGAGATCCTTGGAGGGCGTGCTCATGTCTTTGCAGAACCTAGTTGGTGGACAAATTTCGGAGAACAAGCCTAGCTTGGGCTTCCATGGGGCTACAAGCCCACAAGTTGGATGCCAAGGGTCCACATGCTGRATCACAGAGATGAAGTATTGAATACCTAGAAGATGATGTGAAAGACTTAGCCCATGCCTCACATGCTAAACGATTTTCCTAGGAGGGGAAAAATGTCTTCATTTTGAGCTTGACATCATGTTTGGGGGCTAGGGTTTGGTGGTGGTGTTACCACTCATTTACACATGGATGTTTTGAGGAGGATTAGGCCTTGTCCATGAGGATATTTCATAGATGCTTGACATGTGGAATTTGGAGTCCTACCATAGCTTCTACAACAGCAATGACTTTCTCCAAGTGTCAAAACGTCCCCTAAAGGGGTGACGTCCATGTAAAGTTAGGGTTTTATTTGTGCAAAAGTGAAATTTTAAGTGAATTTTTAATATTACTTTGATAAAGGGGGCAAGATTAGGGTTGTTGACAACTAGTCTTGTGGTTTACCCCTTAATATGTGGACAAGTCACCTTGGTGACATTTTGTATAAATAAGAGATCATAAGATCTCATTTGGACATAACTCTCCCTCTTGTGAGAAGAACTTGGATTGGAATTTTTGCTACACTTGGCTTCTTTTGTCTCTTGTGCATTTGTTTATGGCTATCTTGATGAATGGTTGATGGAGGAATGAGGTGCTAGCCTTGGATGAATGGTTTCTAGTTTTTATGGTGGATTGTCTTAGCATCTTTCTTGCTTTTGGTATGGTCTTTTACTCTTATGCTATCATTGTTTCAAGTCAAGGATTTTTGTGCTAGGAGCTAAGTGGGAAGTAAGAGCATTTACACCCCCACTCTACTCTTCATCATTTATTGCTTGAAGTTTATTGATGTTGCAAGGGTTTGTTTGAGGAAGTAAGAGGATTTACACCCCTCATTCTCAAACCCTAACTAGAGATACTTTCCTTGGGAAGTAAGAGGATTTACACCCCTAAGGAAGTAACATCTCTAGTTTATTTACTTGACTCCATTAACCCAATTTTTTTAAGGCACTAGTCATTTATTTTTGCATTGGAGATATAAAATCATTGCCTTGAAAAACATGAAATTTTGTCTTTTGAAAGATCTCTTGCTTGGAGTTGGTTTGCCACATTGAGAGGACTCTTCCCCTACTAGGGAATCCCCTCTCTCCCACTACTTTAATTGATGTTGAAAACTTTAACCTACAAGGATTAGGGCTTCATAACCCTAGCTAATAAAACTCTTTTATCTCACAAACTAACCCTAAGAATTCTCTCTAACTTCACTCACCTAGTCTACTAACTAGGGCACACTTTTTGGGCTAGTTCTTGACAATTTTCCATGGTTAATTTTTCTGCTGCATGTCATTGAATTCTACAACAATAAGGATGCAATTTTATGCATAAAATACATGTTATAACAACTTGCTTTATTCAGCCTCATAGTGCCATATTTAAGTCATAATTGATTGCCTAATTCACTAATAATATCATTGGTTAATCTTATGCTTTTACATGATGATTTATATGTCTTATTTGTTGATATAAATTGTCATCTTCTATTGCAAATTAGGGACAACAAGATTAACTTGCTGATCCATACTAACATATATCATTGCAAGGTGTCTTTCTTTGTGTCTCGGGTAGGTACAATCATCCAGAGAAGTACTACACTTTTGGGGAAACAATCACTTGACTTACAAGGCATCTCTTTTCACATCTCACTCCACTTAGATCCGAATTCTAGGGGTTTCAATTTCATCTCCATCCATCTACATCTCATTCCCCCTAGGGTCACTGGGATCGCCTCCCTAGAGTGACCTAGTCACCCTTGAAGTGCGGGACCTACATCGAGGTGACATTGGGTGTATGATTTCATAGTTTTGGCACTTGTTTTTGTGGTTGGGTCGAGCTTTTCCCAACCTACAACTTGTGCTATAACATGGAACAAGGTTAGACATGTAATCTTTTATTCTGAATGAATAAGACAAGAGAGAAGAATGCTCAAGGAATGCTGGTTTTCCCAGTTTGGGTTTCTAGGGTAAAATCTTTGTGTATTGTGTGTTTTCTTTGTCATTTACTTTCTTGATTATATCTTTCTTCCTCTCTTCTACTAGGTTTAGCGTGGAAGTGTGTCTCATTTCCTAACACTAGGCTGAACCCCAACTGTAATTGTAAATATAAATGTACATATGTAAATAAGCTAGTGAGTTGTTTGTATCAAGTCTTGAAGTTAGTTTGTGCGCACATCCTATAGTGTGGTGATTGCACAAAGATTTTGCATAAATGAGAGAACACACACATTTCATAGTGTAGTGCACACCTGCGCAAGTGTGTGAGGATGGCATACCAAAGGAAGAGTGCACACATTCCATAGTTTCGTGCACATTGGATTAAGTGTGTGGTTTTGGGGCCAGAGAGCCTATGTATATATGTTTGTTTTTTGAGGCCGGAGAGCCTGCAAGATTATTAGGCTGGTGAGCTTGGATGAAAAATGCCAGTGCACATGTATTGTAAATGTAATCATCCTCAAGTTGTTAATATAATCACATCATTGCGTGCAAGCTCAAATCAGACGAAAAGAGACGAGGGGCTAAAGCCCACGAAAAAGGGAAACAAGGGGAGCTTAAGTCAAGGGAATATTTTATTAATATTTCCAAAATTTTAATTTATGTATATTTACTTATCCTAAGTTCTCAAGGGATGGGAACGAGTCAGCAAGTGACTAAAATCTAGTCCTGAAGGTGAAAAGTGTCTAGTTATGACCATGCAAATATATTACTGAGCCATAGTGTATTTTGGGGGGATTATTCATTATTTTGATGGTCCTTCAGTTGAGATCTCTTCTGGGAGGAACGCTATTTGGTTGTAATTACTATCATTGTTGAAGGGAGTGCTAGGGAAATCCTGTGCATTGACGAAGAGGAGGGTTGTCAGGCCCGTAGTCAAAGAAGCAGGTAGTCAGGCCCATAAGCATTTCACTCTAGGTGAGAGATTTGTTGTGTCGAAGAAGTGGGTTGTCAAGCCTGTAAGCATTTCTCTCCAGGTGAGAGATTTGTTCTGTCGAAGAAGTGGGTTGTTAGGCCCGTAATCATTTCTCTTCGGGTGAGATATTTGTTGTGTCGAAGAAGCGGGTTGTCAGGCCCATAAGCATTTTTCTCCGGGTGAGAGGTTTGCTGTGAATGTTTCCCTGGTGTGCTGGGCATTAGATACATGGCTCTGAGAATTTCTATCGGGCATGTTGCTGAATCCATCGAAGGGAAGTGGGGCAACCGAAGAACTGTTGAGCAGAGAAGGGGAACACTTCCTTGGGTGGGACAAGCATGTGGGGAATGCGAGATTGTAGGCTAGTGGCTGCAGTGGCACCTTGGACTTAGCGTTTTGTTAAATTCCAGACCATAGCTTGGCATTATGAACCCTTTTTCCCTATGGAGTTTATGCCCCAGTTCAGGGGTGACCTGTTGCTGAAAGATCATGAGTGACGGAGTCTATGGCTGGGAGGAAATTCTAAGTTACACACACAATTGGTGACTTTGCATTAAAGATAAGTGTCTGTTATGAGCTTATTCTAATGATTGTACGCTTATTTTTTGTTATGGGTTATTTTCCTGTACGAAATTGCATATACATATTGTGGTCAATTATGTGTAATGTTACTGCTTATATGCGTTTCGTTTTCCTGTAAACTGTGACATATGTGGGTATGACAATTATAAGTGTTTATGTTATCTAAATGTATAGTTAATTTGTACAATGTTTCTCCCTGTTATAATATGTTTAAGTATTAAATTCTGTGGTATGACTAGAAGATTCCAAGGCACGATATAATTCATCATGCGTACTGCGAAACAGTCCACACGCAAAAAGGTGATAGAATTTGCGTGCAGTATCATATTGATTGTGCGCAGTAGTATTATGTGGGTAGAGTAATTGCACACACAATAGTTTATAAGTGCTCTGAAGGACTATGCACACAATAGATTTATGTTACTCATTCCGCTGCTATAATTGTATTAAAAGAAGTTTACTCGTGGAGCGAGACCCAACTTGGGTCTGGGTGCAGTTCCCTAAGGATTGTGCACATATATTCTAATACGACTTATAACAGGGAGTGTTGTAAGTAGTATCCACACACTAAACATGTTTTAGTAGCATAGCCTAGCTTGGTGGTTGGGGATGTTACAAAGTGGTATCAGATCTTAGTTAGTTTTAGTAGCATAGCCTATCTTGGTGGTTGGGGATGTTACATAGTCTATGTGATACAAGTGGTTGATGGTCATGCCCAAGTAACAAGGTCATTTTGGTGTCAGAAAACGATTGGGCTTCTTAAGTGGTATGGGATGCTTGAGAGGAATGAAAAGTTTAGCCTCGTGACATACATTTGTGGGTGCATCAAGAAGAAGTTATGTAGCAAAGTTTGGTTCCAAGGCAAGGATAGCCTCATGCTTATTTATACTTCTATAGGACTATGGTGGCTGGCCAAGTCCACCCTTGTAAGACTAATATTGTAACATTATTTTTCTTATATATTGTATTGTGGTTTACTTTTGATGCGATGTTGCAAAGTGTTATGTTTTAATGGCTAAGTGGTAGACTTGCATTATTTGTGATGCTTAAGAGAAAATGGTTGGATGTTGCCTCCCTTTTTATACGTGGTTGTATAAATTCTAACATTAACTAGGCATGTTTGGTTGGGTCTTGTTGGAGAAGGAATAATCTAGGTGCATTAGTCTTGGGTGACCAAGTCACTGGGATTTTTCTTGTTGATGTTGCACATCTAAAGGATGACAAAATGAAATTTTTTGGGTATGAACTTTGGGGCCATGACAAGTGGTATCAAAACAATCCCACTATTTCTAAAGGAAGTAGGTGGTTTTTGAATGCTTGAAATATTGTTTAGTGAAGATAATAGTAAGGAAAGTTGGACATCTCATCCAACAACTCTTAATGGAACAAGTGCTATGTGGATGTTTGATCTGAAAATTAACTTGATCTAAAATTCAAGATCTTTTAACCATTGTTTGCATGTGAATTTTTAACTGTTAACCACCTTTGTAATGCAAAATTAAAGAACATTCATCAAGCACATGAGCACATCAACATGTAAGAAAACCATCCATGAACAAGAATTGGTAATGGAGTTTCCAAATGGGAAGGACGATAGATTAAGTATTCAAATGCTTACAAAGTGAATTCTGAATTCTGTCTGTCATATACAGTAACATACTTCAACAACAGCTGCAAGATGAAATTCTGAGACTTTTAAGTATGAACATGAATACCTTTCTGTGTATCCGAAAGATTCTGTGAGCACTTTTCTCTCTGGATGCCTGAATGCAAAAATTGAAGATGGATCTGTAATCCTTGCGAAAAACCGAGACTTTTGAGTATAAAATCGATATATTTCAGAACTGGACTCATAATGCCTTTCTTGGCACAATTCCCAAAATTTGCCTCTGATTTGTACAGTCCGTATGGCCTCGGGAAACATGCAAATTCAGAACCACCTCGATCTACGTGCAAAACCACCTCGATTTGCATGCAAATCCACCTCAGGCTGTGTGCAAAACCACCTTGATCATTGTGCAAAACCACCTCGGGCTATGTGCCAGTCTTTGCCTGCATCAAACTCTCCCTTGGGATCCGTGCCCATGGATTATTTAAATAAGGAAAACAATGGTTTAAAGAGGCGCGAGCCATGGGCCACACGCCCTCCAAAATCCCCCAAATCTCGACAATTTTTAAAATTATTTTGCCACTTCTTGCCACGTCTCATGGCGGTGGTGCGTTGGTAGATATGGTGGTTAGGGGGGACAGAAGTCCCGGGGTCAAACCCGCGGGCTTGTCCTCCCACCGCATATGTGATATGGTATATTTTGATATATGATATGGCATATAGTTTGAACTTTGGCGTGTTATAACATATGGTTTTGGCGCATTTATATGGTTGGTGCGTTTATCACATATGGTTGGATTTTGGTTATATTATATGGTTATATTATATGGACTTTGGATATATGGCATGGTTTAATAACATTTAAATACCAAGGGGGGCTTCGGTGTTGGCAAGGTTGAGGGTTAAGCCCTTGACCACCCCTTTTTACCCAACCATGGGGTCATGGTGGCCTTTTCACAAGGTCTTGGGTTCAACTCCCATAGCCCCAAATTACATTTTTTAAAACCATTTCCAACCATTTTTCACCATTTTAACCATCTTTGACGAAACTTCAACTGCTGATATCTTCGTCATCTGGAGGCCGTTTTTCCCAAAACGAACGTCACCGAAAAGCTGCTGACGAGCTCTTCCACTTTGTAAGCTTTACTTTGCATTTTGAATACTTTAAATCTATCGAATTTTGAGATGATCCACCTGGATCAATGTCCTTCCCCAGTCTAGTTGTCAAAGTTAAATCTAGGAGGTGTGTTGGAAATAAGAAGGTTGTGATATGTTGGAGGTCGAGTGTGTGTGGATGAAGAGAGTGATGAAGAAATGTTGTAGGCCATGGTCAATTCAACCAAGTATTATCCGAATGTCCCATCGTGACTTAGGTTGAACTTTGGTAGTGTGAAGGTGCACACAATAAGAATGTGAGATGTATTACAAGCCATCTTGGATTCAATGGAAGTGGAGCTAAGATGGACATCGAAGAAGTGAATAGCCCATGGCGAGCAATTGTGAGTGTTATCGGACTAATCGGTAGGTGCAGACACTAACTGATCTCCATAGATCCACCTAGATCTAGAACAAAACACACCAGAACATGACACTTTCCTTAAGTTTTAGATATTGAATTTACTAACTAAAGAGGGATGAGTGACATACCGTTTAAATGTCACTTCCTCTTGCCATCGCCATCCTAGCTCCGTTCCGACGCTCATACAATGATGAACCTGCAAAAGAACACAACCAACCAAAGTGATAGCAATAGCATTACTAAGTTAACTTGATGTGGAAGTGGGAAGTTTTAAATGCCAATTTACAAATCAACCAGGTTAACTTCTCCTGTACAGTGAAAAATGCAGAAGTAGAGAGACAGATAATTAACATCTTATTTCAGGGTATGAATTATTTGAGGAGTCATTTAAACTTGCTCTTCTCTGTTATTCAGGCTGCGTAGCGAGAGGCTATTTATAGCGCCAGGGACTTGCAGATCCCAGATTTTGTGGATGTTTTGGGGAACAACAATGACTTAAGGTGGGGGAGGATGTAAAGTTTTTTACTAGAAGAATGCAGACACCTTCTCCCAAGTCCTTAAGGAGATGAAACTTGGGGTTGCTATGACACTCAAGAGTCGCACTAATTGGGAAAGTGGGTGCCTTGGGCATGCAAACTCTCCAAGGGGCTTGCCCAAGCATGAGGTGAAGGATGGGGCAGATGCAATCAAGAGAAGGGGCACACTGACATGAGGAGCACACCAAGGTTGGGGTGCGTCGGTCCCAAGGGATATGACGATTGATTGACACATAGGTTCATTTGGGCACACTAGGTCTACAAAGGGGTGTGACAATTCGTTTGGGCATGATGGCTCACGAAGGGGCACGCAACACCCAAAGGACACGAAAATTTGTGATGGTGACCTTTGCAGTCCTTATAAGAGAATAAGGGAGCACAACCAAGGAAGGCAGAGTTGCACAACAAGGAGAACAAGATCAAATCTACGATTCTGAGGATGACTTGGAAAAAGAGGGGCGAGAACCCTCAAGGATCTAGGTCGCTCCACATGGGAGGAATTGTGTTGCCTTGAGGTAATTTTGTGGACAGAGTTGGGGCGACATTCTTTTGGGCTGAGTTTGGGGAAGTCTTGTTGCAGGTATGAGGGAGGCATGTTATGAGATAGAACCACAGGTTTGTGCGAAGTCTTGTGACAGAGAAGAGACAATGAGTCTGTGGTGGTCACATGTTTGGGATGCCCCACATGAGTTGCGAAAGTTGTTATGATAGATGAGTCTTGGTGTGAGGAATTTGTGTATGAGTGTCTTGGTGAGGTGATGCAAATCGTGTGACTCTACCCAAGTTTTAAACCAAGTTGGTAGTGCTCATATTGTAATTGTTTTGTAATAATAAGACTTAGCCGAGTGTTAGGATTGTTTTGTGCCACCCATACTATATATGTTTGTCTCTTGTTTGTTTCGCAAGTGTTCTCTTTGTTTCATGGATGTATGCTTAAATGCCTAAGTGTTAATATTGTTAACAAATTGTCTAAGTATATAAAAGAGTTGCAATAGAGAAGAATTGTGACTCACCCGTAGCCTAGAATGAAGTATGGGTATGCTCTAGGGGAAGAGGCGTAGTCTGGATGAAGTATCCTTGGTGTTTCCAAGTAGCCAAGTGAGAAACATCGCGGTGCCTCACGCCCTCTAGAGGTGCATGATCGTAAAATTCAAGCAGACACAATGTGGGGACGTGACAGATGGTATCAGAGTTTGCTTGTCGTAGATTTTGAAGAAGGGTTGGTGAGCTCTTTACCCTATCTCAATGATAGATGGTATCTGAGCAAAATTTGAAGACAATTTGTTGTAAAGAGAGTTCAATGGGAATGTTTGCAGATTTGATGAACCGTTCGGTGGGGCGAACTGGTTCATCGTAGAGACTTTGCATGAGACTTACAACAAAGGGTTTAGTTGATAGTGCGATGGAAGGTTGATCTGGATGCACACCTTGTATAGACTGAGAGTAGACTTTGTGGTGAAATGAAGAACTTGGATAGGGTGGGTGGTCACAAAACCCATCGCAGAGTTGATCACAGAGGAAGTTTGGATTCAGACTTGGTGAAGGTTTGATAAGGTGGACTGACCTTTCACAGAGACAGTTTGGGGACACACTTGGTTGGTTTGGTTTGCGATTGAAGTAAGTGCTACACATGTTGTGCACACCTTGAAGAGACTAGGTGCAAAATTCATTGGGTGAACCGAGCACTTGGGGAAGGTAGAAAAACACAGGAGTACTTGTCGCAGATCTAACCATAGAAGTGATCGCATAAGTTATTGCAAAGGGTGATAGATGAAGTGATCCCAAAGAGGAGTAGTTATGGGTTGCAATAAGTGGAAGCACTTGGGTGAGTTGGATGACTTGATGCAATCTAGAGAATCTTCACAACAAGGGAGTTGGTTGGGAACATTTTCATCATGACATCTTCGTGTTGTGCATCATCGAGAAAAATGGTTGAGTCGAGCTGGGTTGTTGGACGAGTGGGTTGACCACAACCTTTAGATGAGGTGAATATTCGTAGAGTTATGCAAGTCAGTTAACAGTAGTATGACTTGACAGTCACACAGTGTGTGCATGGTGCCTTGAAGTGGAAGTAGTCAAGGTGCGGAGATGGAAGGACATTGGAGATGAATTCAACCGGTTGCATGAGAAGTTTGGGACTTAGACGAATTTCTGAAGTGGACTAATGGACTCAACTTTGTATTACAACGAAGGTGCTATGCAGGTTTGTGGAGATGCGAATAGTGATTGAGGGGAGTTCATGTACAGAGTCGATTGTTTGGGCAAGTGAAGGTCCATGAACATAGACTTGAACCATGGTTGCAACCAAGAATGTTGTTGGAAAGGTATGGTTGGTTTTGAGTTCTTTCATTTCCTAAGTGTTGTGGTGAGTTCTTTTAAGATAAATCAGATGACTTAGTGGTTCAAGTGTAATCTGTTTTTGTGGTGAAAACCAACATACTTGGGGGTGTCTCAAGTGGTGAAAATTTGAAGAAGTCATGTAGTAGTTGGGACACCTTGACTTGGGTGAAATTTGTGCAGAGAGCTCAAGGTGACCCACTTGGATGGGTTTTGTGGTGGACTTTGGAAAATTTGGATGCAATCATGGAGGTGGCTTGAGGAAGTTTCCAATTTCTTTGATGAGGTAGATTGTATAGGTTGTTGCCGTGAAGTAGGCAATAAGGGATGGATGTGCTGAGTTTATGAGGATGGATGAGGTACCGTAGTGTGTTGGTGCCTCATCCAGATTTGTTGGGTCATGTGATGATTCGAAAGTCATGACGACAGTGCCAGAGTTTGGATGCTTGCAGGAGGTGTAAGGAATTTATGTTCTAGGAGATGGCTGAAGTAAAAAAAAAAGTCAACCAAGAATTGTTGGCAATCATTCTGAATGGGCAAAACGCAGACCACGTGACTTGGGTAGTGTTCACTCTCCTTTGGTATGGGACATTGTATGAGGCAGAGAATACCTTTGTAACTTGCAAATGATTGGGCGATGACTCAGAGATCCAGAGTGAATCATCGGTTGAGGCTGGCATAAGTATTGGTTCGAACATGCCTAAGGCATGGGAATTCTTTGAGGTGACTCATTCTACTTGGAGAAATTTGGAGAGTTCGTTGGGATGTTTGAGGAGTGTGAGTGCATTGGCCACACTCATCGTAGATGTTGAGTTGCAGAGAGTTTAATTGATGGGAAGGAGGCGAGTTGAGATTTACCTTAGTTTGGAGGATTGTGCGGACAAGCTGATTGTAGCATGAAGAGACTACTTGGACATGGACGTTTCTATGGTCTTGGGAAACATGGTTGAGGATGAATCCTAACCATTCCAAGGCATAGAGAAGTAGACACAACAACATGGATGGGTGTTGAAGTAATGGGGAAAATACAATCTAGATGTACAGTTCTTGGTGTAGATGGGATGCTTCATATATGACGATGTAAATGAAGATGGGGAGAATTAGAATAGGGAAGCTAGACTTGTGGACTTGATCATAGTTTGAGTCACAAGGGTAGAGTTGGTTGGACGTGCAGATGAACAGTTATTTCCATTGAATCTTCATATACTTGGATGCATTGTGGATTGTGTGTAGAATATTGGCTTACTGTGCCACGAGGTGGGAAATGGAATCACGTTGTTGCAGAGAATTTTGTTTTGGGGTGAATTCATAGTGCAGTAAGGTGAGGGGTGACCTTGTCTTGGGATAAGGTTGTTGTGCGGATGGACTGAAGTGTGGAAAGAAGTCAAAGTATGGATGCACCAATAGGTTCAAAGTGTAACACTTAGACATTATGGAGTATCTCCTTGATGAAGATTGGACAATGGTAGCAATAGTGAGGCAAGGGTGGACAATTGCCTTAGTCTTTAGAATTGGATTGAGTGACAAAGATGTGACAGAACTAAGTTGAGGATTGAGGAAGTGCATTCTAATGATTTGGGCGCGCAGATTGAATTAGCTACCCAATCAACCCAAGGCATGGGGCAATTCAGTCTATGGAGACATGGAATAGTTGGTTAAAGTATGGGTGCAACAGTTAGTTCATGAGAGTTCAACACTTAGACATTTTTCATGAGGTTGCAACAACGGTTGAGGAAACAACAACAAGACAGAGTGTGATCATCGCAGTAGGACAATGGAAACTTGGGAATTGCAGACATAGTTGGGGAGAAGACGTCCTTCCATTGTACTAGATAGATTGGTTGCAAACAACTTTGGGCAGAGGGCAGTGTGGATGGGTGCACATTTTGCAGATGATTGCAGTATGAGTTGGAAACTTGAGGTTTTGTAATGTCCTCAATAGGAATATGATAGAAGAGTGATGGTTTGTTGTTCTTTTATGTGTAGTTGGTTGTATATTTAGTTGAACACATTCATGACAAATGTGGACTGTCGTAATTTAATCTGTACAATATGGTAATTTCTTCAAACACATCACAAACATTCAAATGCTCAAAAATATGGAAAAGACCTCATGGCATTATTATTATGGGTGGAATTTAATACAAAGAAACAACAGAGTTCTGGTGGTTGCTATAGTAGCTGTAAAACAATTACCAACACTACAAAATACAAGAAAAACCTAATGTAAATGCCAAAGTTTTATCCAAGAGGTGCTCCCAAACTGATCTAAGGCCTCCCTAACTTCACACGATCTACTACAATAATGTCTTTTCTGCAAATGGCCTTCCAAACCCTTAAGGATCTGACCAAAAGAGACTGCTAAATCCACAAAACCCTCTTACATAGATCTCCGTGGGACAAGGCTCACTACAAGAAAAAGACCCTCTAGCGAAGGTTTTTATGGACGCCCTATAAAAATATCCCAAAAATCCATTTATAGCGGATGATACTAATGGAGGTGAGCGACCGAAGGTTTTAGCAGATGTTTTTACACAGGTGCTTTTATAAGTACATAATGCACCGATACATTTTTGACAACACGTGCATCGGTGCCCTTAAAACTAAGACACTGTAGCAGGGTTATTTCAAATAAAGAACAATATTATCCGGTGTGCTACGAAAATAAGGACGCACCGAGAAATAAGGACACACTGTAATAGCGTTCTTTTAAATATACACGGTACACAACATAACACTGGAAGCACCAGTGTCCTATTAGTAGAGCGCGTCATCATATGGTTAAATAAAAAAAATTTACTCAACAATGTAGGATTGTGTCAAAAAAAATAAACCCGTGCCCTCCATTGTAACATGCGCACTGGTGCGCACCAGTGCTACAATATGGAGCATCGTGTTAGGGTTAATTTCCAAATTTAGGCGGTGCACTCTGTAAACCCAAGCATACTGGGGCATATATTATTATACCGCACTGTATCATGCTTAAACAAAAATTTTCGCACTATTGTAGTTTTTCAAAAAAATAAAAGGCGGTGCACTATGGAGTCGTATATGCACCGATGTACACACACACACACACACACACACACACAGTGCTAGTTTTTTTTTTTTTAATATATAACTGTTGTACTCATTAAACATGTATGGCTCGATGTGATTGTGAATCAGACGCACTGGAACAAGCTTTTATTAAAAACAATTACCGACGGTAAAAATAATTTTTACCATTCTCAGTGCTGTAGAGCTTAAAAGCGTTGGTGCAACCTTTTCCTATCTGAAGCGCCCTTCCATCGGTGCTTTCCTTGGTTGCATTCCTTTCCTCTGTTGTTGGGTGTGTGAATTTAGAATTTTGCCAAATGGTGGGAAAATTTAGTTTTTTTGAGTACGTCGCAACCATGCCTCCCCGATGACAAAATGTCCAGGTAATTTCCTTGTTTCTTCTCACCAGTTTAAAATTTAAAAATGAGTGAAATTTTAAGTGTTAGAAAAAAACAAAAAAAAACAACATGGTGCGTTCGAGGCTCTCAGCTTGCACCACGTATGGTGTGACCTGTAAATTTACAGGGCACACCACATACCTTGTTACATTTCTCGGTGGTGTGTTGGTAAACATAAACGCACCGACGCATCCGTTTAACAATGCACCGAAGAAAATCATTTAACTGGTGGGGGGGTGCATCAAATTAAAGATAACGCACTCGGGCAGTAAAGTACATAGCACACCTCCCTTATTAGATATATTTTACGCAATGTGTTGGTAAACGTGCACACTAGTGATGCAGGAGCATCGCTCCACCTCAACAGCGGGCCAACTATCCAACACATCAAAGCACATTCAAGGAGGAGAGAGGCATCGACCCTCTCATTTTCCCCTCATTTTTAAATTTCAAATGTAATATTTAATGAAATTAAATATTGTAAGGCTAGAAGAGCCGAGTTGATGCCTTTGTATAGGCTGTAGATAAGGTCGCCGTTAATGGCTGACAACTTGATGGGATCTAGATTTGATTCAGACTATATGGCCATTGAATGTAATTCAATGTGATTAATGAGAGTTAGGTGAGTTGGAGGGAGAGCTCGAGGAGCCCCTCTTTTGAAAAATCTCATTGTATCAAAATTCATTAGATCTAGCAGGAAGAGTAGATGAGCAATTAGAGAGCCCAAGAGAGGAGAGAAGAGCCGAGGCTCTGTTGCAGTTTGAGCTTGCACATATTGTAATTGACACTCTGATCTTAATACAAAGGAACATATTTCCCTGTTTATCAATTCCTGTGTGGTGAATATTTGTATATGAATGCATTTGAAGGTTATTTGTGTGTTTATGCATTTGTATATGCTGTAGGTGTATGTGTTAGTTTTCATCTGCATGGTGAGGATATAATTTCTCTATCTGTGAGTTTTTTTAAATCATTCTGGGTTCTTTAGGCTAAATGCAAGGAGTGCATGACAGAGTATTGGAAACTCTGTGAGCCAATGCAAGGAGTGCGTATCTGAACTCTTATTCGAGTTCAGGAGAGAACGTGCCAGGAAGGTATACCAGAACATTTATAGACTCAAGAGGATCCTCAAGGTTGTTGAATACCTTGGAGGATTGTGCAGAAGAGGCACATAGAGACAGGGTTACTAAATACCCTAGAGGAAAGTCTGCACAGGAGTAAGTGTAGCATAGATTTATTGAGGACTCTGTAGAGCTCTGCCAGGAGGGAATTGAGCAGGTGCAAGTGTGCACAGGTGAACTCTGTTTCGAGTTTTGAGAAGAGAAGTGTCAAGGAGAAGAAACTCACAGAGTTGTTGAACACTCTGTAAGCTCAGTAAGGAGTGCTTGAGTAGAAGTTGCCAAGAGGGCACATGTATCCCTTCGAGGAACAAAAGGGATAGATACCTTTGAGGTCCAAGCAATTGAAGCTCATGTGAACTAGAGTTGCTAAATACTTTGGAGGAAGACTTGTGCAAGGAGTGCACCAGGCCAACACTTAAACAAGTGTTGCAAGAAGCCGTTTGAAAGACTTCATTGAGCGTAATGAGAGCAAAGAGGAGTGAACTTGTTTCAATTTAAAAAATCTCAAGAGGAAGAGCATCAGGTTGCTAGGAGGGCACCAAGAAATCCCTTTGAAGGAGAAAAGGGCCGAAACCCTTAAAGGGTTGAGTGAGTTTTGGAAACTCAGGAGAGATAATGTTGTTTCGCACAAAATCTCAACAGATAATGCAAAGGCCGAGGACTGTCCAAGAACAGGACGAGAGGAAAGAACTAGGGGTGCGTAAGAGGTAAATTGTTCTGAATTTTACAAGCTCAAGAGGAAGAGCAATGGGTCGCCAGGAGGGTGCAAGGATCCCTTTGGAGGAAGCAAAGGGCAGAACCCCTTAAAAGGCTGAGCAAGTTTGAGAAGCTTAGGAGGAGTAGTGCAAAGTTGCACGTAGAGCGCAAGGGCCGATATTAAACTTCATTGCCAAGTTCAAGAGGAAAAGCACTGTCGAGACCCAACAATCAGGCTCGCAAGAGGAATCTCAAAGGCCACAGCCTTTGTTACTTAGAAATTTTCCCAATTTCGAGAGGAAGTCAAAACTTAAGTGGAGGAGCTATAACAACCATCAGACCTACTGTTGAAAGAAATATGGACCGTCAAAATAGAGTACAGGACGAAGGAGGAGTGCGCCCAGAGAGGAGAAACATATCCTAGCCATTGGATCTAGGCGCAAAGAACCAAAAAACATTGGATCCAGAGGTAAGTGCACAAAACTTAATCCCTTTGTCAGTGCATAGGAGAGCAGGATAACAGAAGTCCCAAAGTCTCGAAGCCAGTCGAGACCGTCCATCGTAAAGGTTGACAGGTGGCAACATATTTGGAAGTCCGGAGCGAAGGCACTCTAGAAGATTCCAGGCGAGTAGCGGGTGAAACTGCCGAAGCTCCGAAGAGCGTAGTGGATCCTGACCATTGATCATCAGGAGGGACATGGCAAAAGATCCGAGGGTTTGCAGAAAATAACTATAGAAAGATTGGCATGGAGTAAAGTGCAATCTTCCCGAAGTTGCGAAGGGTGGAGAATATCTGGGTCGTTGGATCCAGAAGGACACGTGTTGGAGGATTATTCTTTTCGGAATCCCGACAGTCCAGGGAAAATAGAGAAGTAAAGTGTTTAGGTTGTTGAAGTCATAGGGACCCGAAGAGATCTACAATGTCCATCAACTGGGACGAGTGTCGTTGGATCTAGGACTCTGGAGGAGGAGCACTTCGGAGGAACTGAGGCGTGGAGCATGGAAGTTAGCCAAAGGTACAAAGAGCGAAGCTCATCGTGACCATCCGATTGGGTGGACATGTGTCACCAAATCCAAAAACTTCGGGGGTCGAGCACTTTGGAGAAGTGTGTAGCGTCGAGTGAGATTTCCTAGAGGGTCAAAGGATGGAACTCATCCGGGCCATCCAAAGGGGTAGACACATGGCGAGATATCCTGTGTCACGGAGGAAATAATTTCGGAGGCCTAGTGTTGTGGAAGAGAAAGCATGGGGAAGGAGCACGTGGCGCTCGATCTGAGGCTTCGGGAGCGAAGCATTTCGGGAGAGTAAGGTGTCAGAGCATTTGAAATGCCCGAACGTCGAAATCCGAAGTGGATCTCAGCCGTTGGCTATGGGAGAGATAAGGATCGTTGATCGTCCGGGAGAATTCAGGATTCATGTTTCGGTGGAAATGGTGAAGCCATTGTCAAAAGGGTCGAAGCCCGAAACTCTGAATCCCTGAGGAGATTAAGCCCCGGTTCATAGCCTGTGGTCGCATGGGGGAAAGGGCCTAGCCCGAAGAGCTAGCGCATGCTTTTTTATTCGAATTTCCAAATAGGGAGTAAGGGCTCAACTGGAGCCTACAGGTCCCACAGGACCTGCGCCTAAGAGAAAAAGGGGCCTGTGTGAAGTAATTTTGGGTTCCAGCAGGGGTCCGAAGAGCCAATTCGGCTCAGTTTTGTGAAGATCCTTGACCGGTAGGTCGCAGAACACCCAGGAGGGGAGGGGGGGCTGCATCAACCAGGGAATTCATGTTTACCAAACGCACCGCTGAGAAATGTAACATTGTGTTGCGGTGCAACCAGTAATGTTTTTGGTGGTACCATGCGTGGTGCGATAGTAACGACCATAACACACCATTATAAAGTTCCATACTCAAAAGTTTGTTAAAGTTTATCTTATAGTGTGACTATGTTATTACACGCACCAGTGCGTGTAGGGAACGTATATGCACCACATTTTTTTGCTAATTTTAAATAATTGTTTACCTACTTTAAAATTTTAATTTGTTTATTGGTTTAAGCGGTGCGTATGATAAACATAATGCACTGGGGTGTATTGTTTGTAGTGTAACGCCCATGTGTGGTACCTTTTTCCAATGCATTGCATAACACAGTAGAACATTTTTGTCTGGTGCGTTAGTTTACACTGATGCACCAGTTACGGTGCTCACAATATATATGGGTGCATCGCGAACAATGCGTGACTGTTTTTTTGGCGCACCGTTAATGCAATTATCTTATTTTTTGAAGGAAGTTATTTTTCTGTATTTATAGATAAATTTACCATTTAGTATATATATTTTTAATGTTTTATGTATGAGTGAGGCTGGTGTATTTCATAAGTTAATCATGCAGAGACATGAGCAGAGAGAGAAACAACAACAACAAGTGCAGAGAGTGGACCTGTACAATGTTGTACGGGAATGGGAGGCGAGGGAGAGGGATTTGTACTCTCACCCTATTACTCCAACGACTCATTCTCTCTTGAGGGATGTAGGCCTCCTTAAGTACTATGAGGAGGCTACATCCCTTAAGGGGAAATCCAGGTTGCTGGTGCATCTAATCCGTCGATGGGATGTCCATCGACAGACTTTCCATGTGGGTCCGGATCAGTGGTACCATCCCACTTAGGAGGATGTTTACTTTATCACCAGGATATCTAGGAGAGGGGGGGATTTTCCCCAGTTCCCATATGTCCCATTAGGTGTTTCCACTGAGATTCAACTCATGTACTCTCAACGATATATTGGGGTTGAGGTACTATCCCCAACATATTTTTAGTTTTTTGGTGGAAAACTACAAATCACCTCTTTCGGTGTAGAGGAGGTTAGGTGCCTCTCACTCTTAGTGACTACCATAGCCCATTTTACTAGTGATGGGAAACACATTAGCTGCCCTTTTTTGTCTTATGTTGATTCGTTGGTACAACGACCATGATGTATCAAATGGTCTGTTATTTTTTTACGACAGTTTTGTATAGCACTCAAAAAATGTCAGGCTATGATACGTGGGAGGTTGAACTTCCCATTTGCCTCATAGCTGTTTTGCTTATTTTTTGAGAGGTTTCCAAAGACAAGGCCGAATTTTGTCCGTCAACCTCCTAGGTCGAGGACTCATGTGTGGATGCGCACGTGGGGGGAGATGATGCTCAAAAGGGGCCAGACATAGTTTCCAGCCATGATTGTGCCACATGCACTAGGGCTACTAAGAAGTGCGACATATCACACTTTCGTCATGGTGCTATGTCCTTATGTGGGTTTGGATTGGCGAGGATGTCTGAACATCCTCTTCACATCAGATGAGCGACCAAATGATAGAGGTAATACTAGTGTTTTGTTTAAATTAATATAGTTTCATTTTATTGTCTTACTTAATTAGAATAAAATTAATTCTAACACGTTCTTTAACTTGTTTTATTAATTTTTTTAATGAATTAACTGTGTAATTATTTTTCTGTACTATATATATATATTGCAGATATTGACACTTTCATTGGGGACATGCCTCCTCCCCCAACAGATGACGATGAGAAGATGATGCCTGAGGCCGCGGCTGGTCAGGGTCCTCGGGTGCAGATACCCAATGACATGCGCCGTAGGCTCGATACCAGATTCAGGTTGGAGTTGGGAGACCGACTCTCTGCACTTTTGATTAAGGTGGGAGTCCGCCCTTCCCTGATGTGAGACATCAGGGTAGATCCTACGCTCTTAGAGATTTGGAGGGAGATGTCACGTGATTTGATGCCTCTTATGCGTCACATCGTCGGATATTCCAGGCTACTAGAAGCAAGGAGGACTCCTGATGATAGGCACAACTCTTCTTCCAGTATGACCCGTTTCATATGAAATTCACACCGATGCTTTTATGTAATCAATTAGTACTAGTTTCAATATTCTTTTAATACCACAAAATTATATGAAAAATTTGGCCATCGGTGCGTTAATATTATACGAAGCACCGATGCGTATGTGTTATTGATACACATCGACGCTATTGTGTTATTGATAAGCACCAGACCTTGTTTGTTATGGAAACACACCGATGCTTTCGATTTGTAATCCACGAGGGGTGG
>JASDQU010307293.1:0-14661 GCA_032191745.1 Picea mariana
TCATATGTACGATGTCACCTGTCATCTTCCACGTTAGCATTGTACTTCCATGTGTCAACCTACCATAATTCCATGTCACCTACAATACTGTCATATGTAATCCTTTCAGTGATGCTACATGGAATCTATACAATCCATGTGTCAGTCTGTACGATCCATGTGTCTCATCCATACAGTGCCACATGTCACCTCCTAGTGATGCCACATGTCCTTCCCTATTTGACTTTTTTCCTGTTGGTCAAAATATTCATAACATCATAACTTATTCATACGATGTTTGTTTGATACTGTTCAAATTGCATTGGAATTATCTTGTCAAGCTCTACGCAATGGAGTCATTTTCATTCGCATTTGAGACAGTCAAATTTTTAGCATTCGTAAATCCACCTGGATCACATAAACCACCAATGGTAAATCCATCTAAAAATGAATCAAGTCTATCTTAACTACTCTATGAATAAGTCCATATTAAACCAAGATTCCCCCCTTTAAACTTAATTTGGATTAAATACCTACCCTCCTCAAATTTTATTAACCAAGTTCCAATAATACAACATGCCCCCTATCACCCAAGTCCATGTATAGAATCGAAACCAGTGAAATTTAAAAATAGGGGTACACGTGACTAAATAGGTCTTACAACCATATTCCCATTTACATGTGATAAAATACAACTCCATAATAATTACAATTGCATTCCCAAGCATGCCATGCTATGAAACATCATCTTGTTTCAATGCCAACATCCCTCCTGCTCCAAATACAATTACGTAGTCCAAGTCCCTCTCAAACAAGTACTTATGTTACCACTCTATTCTCAAGAAAATGATGTAGGAAGCATCTATTTGCTTCTTTACTAACATCCCTCTTGCTCCAAATATGATGAGATGAATCAAGCACTCATTAACTGAGTACTTCTTCTTCTACTACTCTACGTCCATGTTCTTCCATTTCTTGGCCTCAATATACATTTTCCAATGCACCACTTGCTCCATGTGTTATTTTCCACTGGCTTCTCATCTCATATATGTAATGTAACACCCTAGTTTTTATCCCCAATGTAGAATTGTATATTTCTAAGTATTATGAATGGATGTAGTCCAAGCGATGTGATACATAAACATTGTACATATAAAAAAAAATGAATTGTTGACTGTAGATGAGCAAGGACTAGAATAATGGGGGATA
Organism: Picea mariana; assembly: GCA_032191745.1. Taxonomy (NCBI): domain Eukaryota; kingdom Viridiplantae; phylum Streptophyta; class Pinopsida; order Pinales; family Pinaceae; genus Picea; species Picea mariana. Next base: position 1,189 of record JASDQU010307293.1, read on the forward strand.
TTATTCCACAAGAGAGGGGTATTAATGGGGGGGGTTTAGGGGTTTCCATATTCCTTGATTCTTAAGCCATATTCATTAATCAATTTTTCATTTATTCATTTATCCCTTTGACTTCTTAGGCTCTCAATCATTGAATTCATGTAATAGGTTGAGTGTGAAAGTAAACCCACTCAGTTATGAAAACAAGGGTTGAGTGTAACCATTCTTGGGGGAAAAGAGGAAATTACAATAGGAAAAGGAAAGGAGTTTTTACAGTTAGCAAGAATTGAGGAAAAACAAAGTTGAGTGCTGGAAAAGAGTGGAGAACCATAGTGGGTATGGAAGATAGCTTGCTAGAGCTGGTAACTGTGTGGAGAATGAGGTTGGAATGCTTGTGAGTGATTCCTTTTGGGAAAATTACCCAATATAATTTGTATATGTCGTGTGAACACTCTTATTGCAGTTGGATTTATTGGATACCCCAGAATAGAGATTCATGTTTGGTCTGTGTTGGATCCCTAGAGAGGATGGGAATTGTCTGAGGGACTATGGTGTAGAGAAGGAAATATCATCCCCTGGGTTGTGCAAAATGATGGGGAAGAGATGTGGGTGGTTATAACTATTGTAGGAGTTGTGTCACTTTGTTTTAGTTGGTATTTGAGTGGTTACAGTGGAATTTAGACACCCATAGGAGCTTATTTGTTGGGATCTTTTGGTCACTTGGGTGAGAAAAAAGGATTCCTTTAGCTGCCTTGTTGAACGAACAAGACAACACATCAATGATTAGTAGATTATTGAATCCAAAAGATAGTAAATAAATAAAAAAATAACCAAGAATTGAAAAAAAAAAACTAAGCACATGTAAATTCTAAAAGATGCATGAAATTGACACAAGAGATAACTACCAAACTTGCAAGTGATCTTTGAATTGAGAATACCAAAGAAGAAAAGTGGGACTATGGATCCCCTTTTCCTCCTTGGGGGGGATCTTGATTCCCCCAGAAATAGACCTTGACTCTCTTATCTAACAATAGTGAAGAACTTCTTGGTCAAGATTCTCAAGAGGTGAGAAGCTTACCAAATTCAATGATTTCTCAAATATCTCTCAGGAGAATAGATGGCTTCTCTAAGAGAAAATTTGTAGCATAACAATACAATGAATTCCATCATTTTTAGCATCCAATGGAAATCTATTTATAGGACCATAGAAATATATTTCATAACATGTTCCAAGCGTGAATGGGAGGCCTTTTGAGGTACATCCCATCCTTTCAGTCATCCCAAGGTGAAATTTTGGGTCAATCTTGGGGTCTTTTCCTGATTCACTTAAGCCTAAAAGTGGTTGAGGCTTGACTGAATTCATAAATGTGTTGTTTCCACATCCATTTGGGTTGAGTCAAAGACAATCATGCGGGACACATAGAGTTCACATGCAACGCTTTGTTTATCTACATGGATGTGCGTGCACTGACTTTGGTGGATATGCACATAAATTCATGGGTATTTTCATATAGTTATGACATCTTGCTGAAATAGATTCTGTAAATGTCGGAAGAATGTTGTGTTTGTGCTAATATTTTCTTTGATCATTGTTTGTATTGATTGTGAGCAATTTTTTGGTGATAACAGATGCCCCCTGATGTGTGAGGTTAGGAGAATACGTATAGTCAAAATACATCATTGTTTCTTTTATGAATAGGAGAGTTGTAGCTTATATATGAGGAGGAATGTAGGAGCGATCCTTTGGAGGAAAAGGATATATTGAGGGGAACCAAGTATTCTCTGAAAACTGAAATATAAATCTGGGTACAAATGAGGTGGGCATGCCCCATTATTGTGTCATGAAACCATAAATGAAATGATGGAAATTGAATATTATTGATGAAATGGATGTATGCAGTGCCCTCAGGGGTGTCAAAAATGGTAGATTATGGTTCTAATTATTGAATGAGATTTGAATCAAGGTATGAACAACTGCGAGGCATTGATGGCCTAGAAAATTTAAATGTCTTCGACGATTACTGCAAATTGCAATGGTCGCATAGTAAGACACACCGCAAAATTAAACTTTGTTGGAGTCGAATGTCATGGGGGTCAATGACATCAGAAAGAGATGAATACTCTTTCTGTGTCATCCAATACTGCTCAATAATAAGGTAATGAGAGCTAAGATATTCCCACCTTCCTAGAAACTTTTGCTGATGTCAAAAGGGAAGGGGGCGTGACTGCAAGAATAAAAAATATTCTTAGCATCGATTTGATCAAATGAGTATCAGGGAAGGAATGGAGGAGACAATGGATGGAATAGTGACATGAATGAAATTAAATATGTATGGGACTCAAGAAATTCCCTTGGTTGGGGGAATATGGAATGATGGAAGCAATCATAAAACATGATCTGGTGTCAGGGAGACGACCAAATATTGGGTAAATTGTGTTGAATGGGTGAGACTGCAAATGAGGGTGTAGGATAGGTTAAAATATGAAAGTTTGGGACAAGGGTGTTGATGATAGTCAAAATTTTGTCCATGCTAAGGATATCTTTGCATAGATGGTGATGAAAGTGAAATTCCACCACCAAGGGAAACATGGGTTGTTGTGTGCCAAGGAAAAAATGTCATCAACTATGACAGCCAACATATATGAAATTGATAAAAATAAAAGGGTACTTTATATAATTACCAAATGAATAAAGAATAATTGGGATTGAAAGTACATATACAGAAATGGGTGCCCATTGAATGATGGCCTATACTTATTGGGGCGCAAGTATGATGTAATTTCCTAATGGAGGGTGGGGGCCCCATTGGTAAGTTTTTGTATTGGGTAGATGAGTGGAGTATGATCTTGCAGATGGTTAAGTGATGTTGGATGACATGGAGGGGTAATGATAATGTGGAGGCACATTTAATGTAACCAGAACCATGTGACATGGGAGTCCAAAATGGGAAGATTAGCAATATAAGGAGAAGAATTATGTGGTTCTTACTCTAGGGTGTAAAGTTACCAGGACTCCCAATCCTAAAGGATAGAATGGAATGAGTGTTGATTTACCAAGGGGAAATTTTATGTGGGACAACTCATGTAGGTAGGAATGTTGTTGGTTGACAATACCTAAATTCGATGGAGGTGATGGTACTGCAAAGCTGGGTGTGAGTATCCTAAGGGTAAATGTCAAGGGGTATAACTAGGATATGCATCTATTTGAAAAGGGCATGAGTGCATGAAATTTTTGAACATATACCTAAAGGGTCCATGGTATGGACGATACTGAATGAGTTGTATGTCTTCATAACAACTACCTGCACACATAAAAAACCTAATACTTGGTGTGAAAAATATTTGAAAATAAGGAACATATAACTATTATTTAATAATCATACTAATGAGTGTGTGTAATTGTTCTTTTAACATGGGTGGGAACAATGGTCCCTTAGTGAAACTTTTGGGTGACGCCTGAAGGAGGCCAAGGAACAATGAGTTCCTAGAAAAGGAACTCCCTAAAGGAGTGTAGTGAACCATGGGTTACCGAACAAGGTTCTCCCTAAGGGAGGCCAACGAAAAATGGGTTCTTGAAAAGAAACTTCCTAAAGGAGGATAGGGAACCATGGGTTCCCAAACAAGGAACTCCCTAAGGGATTCCATAGAAAATTGGGTTCCTAAAAATGGCACTCATAAAGGAGGCCAGGGAACCATGGGTTCCCAAGAAAGGCACTCCCTACGAGAGGCCAAGGAACGATGGGTTCCTAAAAAAGTCACTCCCTGAAGGAGGTCAGGGAACCATGGGTTCTTGAATAAGGCACTCCCTAGGGGAGGCCAAGGAACAAGGGGTTCTTAAAAAAGGCACTCCCTAAAGGAGGTCATGTTTCCCTTATGGGTGTAACCAAAAATTACCAAGGCTAAGGGGTCCTTGCCACAAGAAGTAATGAAGCTATCTTGGTGGATCATTCTGATTAGGCCATGTGGCTTGTAATCACATGATTTCTGGGGGCACTGGACATGATGTGGTGGTATAAGGGTCTCTACAAAGGGTATATTGTTGGTTGGTGGAGAGCTAGGTCTTATGAGACCAAGGTGGGAAGTGGTACTGCCCCATGTATTATCATATGAGGATTGGGGGAAAGTTTGTTTCCAAATACCCAAGATGATGGACCAAAGGTATAATAGTGGGAAGTTTAAAGTTGAACATCCACCAAATAGGATTTGAAATAATGTACCAAATCCACCATTTTTTATAATATACATAGGGGGGTCTGGGATGCTAAAGTGTGTGGAAACATATCCTATATGGGAATGATTGGTCATATTGGAGATGGGGTCCCTAATATCCCTATCATTGATAAGATATGATCGCATTTGAGAGGGATTAATGACCTTATAAAAGGAGATAATACTAGAGGGTGCAACAATTGAATTGTTAGGACCCTGCCAGCAGTGGATAGGAGAACCTAGATGGGGGTTATCATTAGATTCACTGAAAGAAGTATTGGCCTTAAAGAATTATTTGTCTTCTTGGAAAAATGTAGTTGAGAGTTCTTGGTTTCTTTTTGGTTTGGGGAAATAAATATGCATGGATGCCCCAAAGGATGAATGAATCTACCCAACCGCCAAGCCCAACTTGTGAGGAGGTTGTTCTAGAGGCATGGGGTCATTTTTAAGGGGATTGGATGTTGCATGATAAGTGGTAGTGGACACATAATGCATGGACTCAATTTGAGCAACATGATGTGAGATTCTATTCTGAGAATCCTGTGGGGGGGGATTGGTGTAGGAGAGTTGATTGATGGTGATGATGCATCCCTCATATGGAAATATCATGACTTTAAAGAGTGAACACACCACAAAATTCATGGCATAGATTAAATCATAGCCTAGGATAATATTGTAATCCACTAGACCATTCATGAAAACAATAGTGATAAAAATCGTCTTACCACCTAACTCAATGGGGAGATTAGAAAAGATCCCTAAGGGGGAAAATATTATACCATAAAAGGATCTTAATTCATCCATTGATGGGATAAAGAGTATGGGATCCTAGTTGTTTCCAATATAACAAGGACATAATACATGAGGATTCCCCATCAACTATTATACACCGATAAACTATAAAAAATTTAATGATGCCACGTATTTGAAATGGGGTAGAAGATGGAAATCATTCTTGGATAAGTTGATCCCAATCAAGGTTGATGTCCCATGATGGGTGTGGGTATACACTTCCATTTTCCTTACAAATACAAGGTCTAGTAGACATTTTGGTACTAGAGGTGGAAGGGTGCCCCCAAGTCTACATGACTAAGCCTCAGTCGTGAGGTAGATTGGGTGTGAGGGGGGTTACCTATGTGAGGGGTAAAAAATGATGTCGAGGTGCATGAAATTGTTGTAGATACTTCAACCACACCTAGGAATTATTTTTCCTAAGGTTTTACCTATGCTTACTATTCATTATTCAATCTCCTATAGTACAGGGAGAATATTCCTCAAGGAGAATATTCTCTTCAGTTCACACTTTAGTTTGATCAGTTGAGTGGAGTCCAGATGCCACATTGGGATCTTCACCATGAAAATTTGGGATCATCACCATATAATTCACATTTTTCTTGGGATTATCACCATACTATCACATTAATCATGATTCCTTGATCTCCTCCTCACTTCACTCCATTTCAGTCAGTTAACCGAAGACTGAGAGACTAGTTAACTCAGACTAGATGGCAGTTAACTCATGTAACTACCTAAGAGACTAGACAAGGTGGAATTTTACTCCCGTAACTATTGGTGTGTTTCCAAATCACTCTATACCACCACTATGGCACATTGGATTCTCCTCCAGTGCAAATTAGTTGAGTTATATATAGTATATCATGTGTAAATTATCATTCATTCATTTGGTTAATGAGAATTCTTCCATTCTTTCTCTCCTGCTTCTATTTTCTCATATTTTATCTACAAATTGTTTATGTCATTTTTTGGATAGATATTTTCTTTGCAGGTTCAACACATTTACATGGTATCAGAGACAAAGGACTGCTAAGAAAAATACACACTAGATTCTTTTTGTAGGCACCAAATATTGAAGACAATGGAAAAATGGAATTTCCAAAAGAATTCATTCTTATTACGTACAATTTATTTGCATGGAAAGAGAAGATGATCATGCATATTCAAGTAAGAGGATTATAATATAGGCTAACCATAGACACAGAGAACGAACCCACATCAACCATAGAAAAATCCAAGTATATGAATCGAATGGATGAAGCATTTAGAACTATTTGTAGTCTCATTTCTTTTGAACTCTTTCACATATCCTCCTATAAAATCCCCAATGAATCTTGGACCACCATGGAATGGATTTTTAGAAAATAGGACGAGAAGAGGGGACACGTGATCAAGGTGGAATTTCTCACTTTGGATCCAAAAACCTTTGACAATCTCCAAGATTTATTTACCAAATATAAGGAATTGCTGTCACAACTCAAGGCTTGCGGGGTTGATAAATCTAAGGATAAACAAATGATTCTCACCATTCTCTCCAAACTTGGTCCATAATACTCATTATTTGTATCCACATTTCATTCAGTTAGGCTCGCCTCTGGAGCCACCTGAAATATTCCCTCTCTTGAGGTATTTATTGAATCTATGACACAAGAGTAGAACAAGTTTATCAACATGGGAAAAATCAAAGGCCCAAAGGTGAATGTACTTACTGTACATGATGGTAGTGGTCATCAAAATTATAAATCTAAATACAAAGACAAAAGGAAAGCATGTGCAGATCCAAATAAGGAAGGGTACTCAAAACCCTTCACGATGCATCTAGATCCAAAGGTGGAAAGGGAAGAAAAGGGGAGAAATGTGCTTACTATCATAAAGGATTCCATTCAGAATCCATATGTATGCAGAAAAAAAAGATCAAATGACTCAAATACTTCAACAGAAAAAACCTTGGAGATCGCATCCCTGAGGGTGACAAGAAGAAGAATACAAAATATCAGAATCTCAAGAAAGGAAATTCTAGCCATGCTTTGATTGCCATCAACTCCTCTCTCAATGCTTGGATCGTATATTTAGGTGCATCACACCACATGGAAGCCACAAAGAAGTCTACTCTTCATTGGATGCGTGCAAAGGTCCTCCTATTCTAATGGGGGACAAATCTCAGGTCGAGCTCACTGGAAAAGGAAGAATTGAGCTCACAAACGAAAGCTTCGATAATGTGATACACATTCCCAAACTCTCCATAAATCTTCTCTCCATGTATCATATGAAAAAATTTAGCACCGGAAAAAGAGTGATATTCACACCTGATGAAATGGATATCTATGACATGAAAACCAATTCCATGGTTGCTACCAGTGAGGTAAATCATCAATCCAGGCTCTACATATTTTCTGAATTTATTGAACAATATTCCACATTACTGCTTACCCATGTTGATGAAAGAAGTAGGATATGGTATAAAATGTTAAGGCATTTAAATTTCAGATATATGAAAAAACATAGCAAGCAGGGAATGGTTGGTGGTCTACCTGATATCCACTTCTCCAAAGGAATTTGTGAGGGATGTGTTCTTGGAAAACACCCTCAAGAGAATTTTGACAAAGGAAAGACTCAGAAGGCCTCCTTTCCCTTAGATATGATCCATAGTGATCTAATGGGCCCTTTTCCGCTTCCATCAATCAGTAAAGAAAGGTACATTCTCATTATTGTTGATGATTTCTCACGCTTCACATGGACTTTTATTTCTCAGGAAAAAATCAGAGGTCTTTCAACACCTCAAAGATTTCAAATCCCTTGTTGAAACACATTCAGGAAAGAATATCAAAGACCTCCAAACAGATAATGGGGGGGATTATGTCAACCATGAGATAAAAAATATTTGTCTTGAGGTTGGGATTCAGTTGCAACACATGGTTCCTTATACTCCGTAGCAAAACGAAGTTGCTTAGCGAAAAAATAGATATCTAAAAGAGATGGCATCTTGCATGATACATGCAAAGTCACTTCCATGGATATTATGGGATGAAGCACTTAATTGTGAAACCTACATCCAAAATAGATCTCCCCGTATATTTTTCAAGGATAAGACCCCCTACGAGGCTTGGAATGGCATCAAACTGAAAGCGACCCACTTTTTAATATTTGGTTCTTGTGCATGGGTCGATATTTCCTTTGAGAAGAGGAAGGCACTTTATCCATAGATCACATAGTGTATCTTTGTTGGATACCCCGACGGTGTGAAGGGATACAGACTCATTGATCTCTCCTCGGACCATCTCATCATTGAGCGTATTGTCCAATTTGAGGAAAGTATCTCGCATGTACCTCAACAAATGCATGCAGGCACTTTTTTTTTCACCTGTCAAAGACGATGAGCATGCACATGACAACTCTTCTTCATATGATATTTATGATTTAGAGGATTCAGATGATTTAGATATCAACTTAGTGCAGTCATATGCAGAGTCATTACATGCATATGCAGAGCCAGATCAGAGGCCCAAGTGAGCTAAGACTACTCTTCAAGATCCAGGAGATCTTGTTGGGAATCCAACTGATACTAGGAGGACTCGATATAATTTCTAGGATCCTCCTCTTGCACTCAGTGCCACTGAAACGATGTCATCCAGACATATTTTCTTGTTTCAGTCTTATGATCCATAGTCCTATGGAAAGGTTGTTGGAAATCCATTTTGGGAATCTTCCATGTAGGAGGAGTACAACTCCCTCCTCGAGAACTAGACTTGGGATCTGGTTCCTCTTCCTTCAGGAAGGAAACTTTTCAGGTGAAGATGGGTCTAAAGGACTAAAAGTGCAATTGATGGAAAGGTTAGAAAATACAAATCCAGGCTAGTTTCCAAAGGATTTCAACAGGTGCACAACATTGACTATGATGAGACCTTCACTCCAGTGGTGAATATGGATTCCAACATTTGGCACTTTCCATTGTGTAAACCAAGGGATGGGAAGTCCATTAGACGGATGTGAAGAATTAATTTCTTCATGATGATCTCTCTAAGGAGATCTATATGGAGAAACCCTAGGTATTTGTGTAGGAATCATATTTGGTCTATCCACTGAAGAAGTCTATTTACGGCCTTAAGCAGACCCCGAGGGCATGGTATGCCAAGCTAGACTCCTACTTGTTTTCACATAAATTTGTATGTTGTAAATAAAACCCGAATGTTTACATGCTCAGAATGACTGATTCACTTCTAGTCCTTGTTCTGTATGTTGATGACTTTTTGATCACCGGTTGCTCGACTTCGGTGATTGCTGCAATCAAGAGGATTTTTCATGACAGGTTCTTGATGAAGGACATGGATCTGCTACATTTATTCCTTGGAATTGAGATCAATTAGGATGCGTCAGGAATCAAACTGTCTTAGGTGAAGTATGCACGATATCTCCTCGGGAGATTTCACATGAAAGACTGCAATTCTACCCCGACTCCCTTCCTATCAGGAATCATAGTTGAGGATGGTGGGGACACTCCACTAGTGGAAAACACATTATACATGAAGGATCAGATCATTTCATTGAGAGGGCGGGGTGAATCAATGACACAATAATTTTATCAATTTTATTTCGTTAATGAAAACAAAATTTTAACACAATATTTTATCATGGAACCCAATTGGTAAAACCTAAAACACTTTTCTATTAACTACAAAAAAAAAAATTACATGTTACATAGAAGGAATATGTTATTTCTCTTAGTTCAGCACCAAATGATCAGGATGCACCCACACCCTTGTTCACCAGCACCAACTGGTAGGAGGCTTCGACCCCCTGTTTAGTTAGCTACAACTAACAAGGAAGCATCTACTCCCCTGCAGGCTCCAACCTACTGTTGCACCACCCAGTCACCCTTAATTTCTGAATCTGGAAAAATTTTGTATCATGTCTTCACTGCTTCTCTCTCTGCTTCTATGATTTAATATATCTTATGATTCAGACTATAGAGATACTTTCTTCTCACCACTCTTTCTCATTTATATAATCTTCAAAACAACATGAGTTATAACGCCTTGTGTCCTTTCATTTGGACCATTGCACCTCTTCATTTAACTTAACCATAATCACTGCAACTACTGCAAAAATTGAGTTTTGTTGAGGCGCTTCCTTCAAACCATTACATATGACTAACAATGCAAAACCACGGGCTTATCAACTTAAGCGATGTATAATATTTTACCTTTATTTTTCTTATTCCATATGACCACAGGTAGTGAATAGGCACTAGGTCAAGCGAGTGCTTGATCACTTTATCAAAATCAATGATCACGTTTTAATCTCCCGATGAGATGGATGATTCTCATTTACTTCGGGAATTCGGGACTTCAACCTTTGCGACTTCTAGCCTCTTTACAAATATCCTGAATAACAAATGTGTGTCCATAATATTCAATGGTTGAGAATTCTCGTGAAGTGTTTTTCAAATCGTACGACTCATGTCCACTTCACGACTTCAAGGGTTTGGATAATCACTACTCCATTTTCCTCTGGAGTGATCACCTGCTGAATAAGTCATAAAATGGTGGGGACCACTCATTGTCGGTTAACACTTCCACTTACACTATCCTTCCATTTTACTTTATCAATGATCGAGAATGGTCCTGGAGTAGATCAGTGATCAGGGATGATTGTGGGGTCACAACTAGCACATTGTTTAAAACTATCGTCGAGTTCCGCAATAGAAAAAACTACTCATTGATAGTGGAACTCATGCCAATCGTAGATATATTTTGGCGGGTGATGATCAACGGTATAGACTAATTGTGGGATTGGAATTAAGGCATTGTTTAATTATCCATTCTCACTTTCCAATCAATCCCTTCCCTTGATTTGTGCTTGCATATTCGATGGTTAGTACTTAATCTGATCATTTGGTGGATCAACCATAGTTGTCAATATTTGGGTCTATAATATCTAATGGTATAGAATAATTGCAGGATTGGAAATAACACGTTGTTTAATTATCCTTTCTCTCTCTACAATCTATCCATTCCATTGATTTGGCGCTTGCATATCCAACGGTCCTGATTTGATCTGATCGTTGACTAGTCCTCCAACGACCCCTCTCTTTTAATCTGACGGTCTAGACTCATTGTGAGATTCAGAATAACACATTGTTTAATTCTCCTTTTTCTCTCCAAAATCCATCCCTTTCGTTGATCTGGCTCTTTCGTATCCAATAATCCTGACTTGATCTGATCATGTTTCTGCAATGCGCCTCATCTCTTCTGAGGTTTGATCTTCATTCGCTAACCCTCTTGAGCTTTAATCTCTGCATAGTGTCCTACTGTTTGACATGGATGACAACACATTAATGACACTATGTCCAACAATCTCCCCCTTTTCCATTAGTGGCAACACACCAACTCCATACATAATATCCCCCTTTGATGATGCTTCACTCCTCTGAAGTTACTCTCCCCCTTTGACATTAATGGAAAATGGTTGCTTCCCCTATGGTAAAGCTATGTCTATCTGTATTATTTTGACCATAGTATGAACTCGGATAACTCCTCCTACAATCATACTTTTCTTGTCATAATTGAATGACTCCTCCTGACTTTGATTGTAGTCTCCCCCCTAAATTGGTGTCAATTGATGCATTATTTTTTTGAGAGATTATATTGGAAGAGGGATTATTCCCAATATTTTCCTGAGATATTCAAATACATATCTTCTTAAGGGTTTAGTGAAAATATATGCCACTTGTTCTTGTGTTGGGACATATTCCAATTTAATGTTCTTATTTTCAGCCTGATCTCTTAGATTGTGGTATTTTATGGGAATGTGTTTTGATTTGGAGTGTTGGATATGGTTCTTGGAGAGACTTATAACGCTTGTATTATCATAGTAGATAGTAGTAGGTTCTTCAAACACTATTTTGATGTCTTGTAAGGTTTTTTTCACCCATTCCACTTGTGTGCAACATTTTGTTGCAGCAATATACTCAGCTTCAGTGCTAGACAAAGAAATTGAGGATTGTTTCTTGCTTATCTAGGCTACCAATGATTCTCCCAAAAAGAATGCTCCTCCACTTGTACTTTTTCTCCCATCTACACAACCTACCCAATCTACATCTGAATAGGCTTTTAAAGTGAATGAATCCTTGCTAGGGTACCACAAACCAAGATCTATGGTTCCTTTCAAATACCTAAAGATTCTTTTCACATCTTGAACATGGCTCTCTTTTGGTGTTGCTTGGAATCTAGCCACCATCCCAACAACTTACTTGACATCAGGTCTAGAAACTGTTACATAGAGTAAACTCAAAATCATTGATCTGTAGTGTTTTGGATCTACAACTTTGGACTCATCTTCCTTGCTTAGTTTACATCCAACTTTCATAGGTGTACTAATAGGTTTGCAATCCTCTAACTAAAATTTATTAAGCATATCTTTAACATACTTGGACTGATGGATAAAGAATCCTCTATTGGACTGTACTATTTGTAATCCAAGAAAGAAATTTAGTTCACCAAGCAAGGACATTTCAAAATCTTGTTGCATCCTCCTAGCAAATTCCTTACTCATTTTTTCATCATCACTGCCAAATATAATATCATCAACATATACTTCCACAATAATCATGTTATTACAAAAAAATTTACAATAAATATTGATGTATGTTGATCGTCTTTTGAGGCCTTGTTTTTGTAAATAAGAATCTAGCCTTGCATACCATGCTCTGGGTGCTTTTTTTAGCCCATAGAGTGTTTTCTTTAATTTACAGGCATAGTCTCCTTTGTTAGTTAATTGGAATCCTTCTAGTTTCTCAATATAGACTTTATCTTCTAAGTTTCCATTGAAAAATGTTGACTTGACATCCATTTGGTACACTTTAAATTTTCTATAGCTGGAGAAAGATAAGAACATCCTAATTGCCTCTAATCTGGCCATAGGTGCAAAGGCTTCTTCATAGTCTACTCCTTCAACCTGAGCATACCCTTTACATACCAATCTATCTTTGTTCCTGATTACTTGCCCATTCTCATTCATTTTTTTTATATACACCCATTTAGTTCCAATGACATTTTTATTTTTTGGTCTTGGAAATAGTTCCCAAGTTTTATTTTTTTCAATCTGGTCCAATTCTTCATTCATAGAATTGACCCAATTATCATCTTTACATGCCTCTTTGATTGAGCCAAGCTCAATATGTGACAAAAGTGTTATTTTTGTCTAATACAACAGTTGTCTTCTTGTGTGCACTCCATCGCTCTTATTTCCAATAATCAGTTCTTCAGGATGATTCTTTTGAGTCATTCTTGAGGGTGTCTTTGTGTCTCTTCTTGGGGATTCTACTCTTATCTCTTCTTATCGAATATCTTCTACATCTTCACTATTATCCATATCATCCTCTTCCCTTTATTCTTTATTCTCTTCTAATTTTTCTTCTTGTGTGCCAACTGACTCATCATCATCTGCATCTTCACTATCAAGTATAGTCTCTTGATGTTTGATCCTTATCGT
>JASDQU010307293.1:14681-53568 GCA_032191745.1 Picea mariana
GTGTTTTGGATCTACAACTTTGGACTCATCTTCCTTGCTTAGTTTACATCCAACTTTCATAGGTGTACTAATAGGTTTGCAATCCTCTAACTAAAATTTATTAAGCATATCTTTAACATACTTGGACTGATGGATAAAGAATCCTCTATTGGACTGTACTATTTGTAATCCAAGAAAGAAATTTAGTTCACCAAGCAAGGACATTTCAAAATCTTGTTGCATCCTCCTAGCAAATTCCTTACTCATTTTTTCATCATCACTGCCAAATATAATATCATCAACATATACTTCCACAATAATCATGTTATTACAAAAAAATTTACAATAAATATTGATGTATGTTGATCGTCTTTTGAGGCCTTGTTTTTGTAAATAAGAATCTAGCCTTGCATACCATGCTCTGGGTGCTTTTTTTAGCCCATAGAGTGTTTTCTTTAATTTACAGGCATAGTCTCCTTTGTTAGTTAATTGGAATCCTTCTAGTTTCTCAATATAGACTTTATCTTCTAAGTTTCCATTGAAAAATGTTGACTTGACATCCATTTGGTACACTTTAAATTTTCTATAGCTGGAGAAAGATAAGAACATCCTAATTGCCTCTAATCTGGCCATAGGTGCAAAGGCTTCTTCATAGTCTACTCCTTCAACCTGAGCATACCCTTTACATACCAATCTATCTTTGTTCCTGATTACTTGCCCATTCTCATTCATTTTTTTTATATACACCCATTTAGTTCCAATGACATTTTTATTTTTTGGTCTTGGAAATAGTTCCCAAGTTTTATTTTTTTCAATCTGGTCCAATTCTTCATTCATAGAATTGACCCAATTATCATCTTTACATGCCTCTTTGATTGAGCCAAGCTCAATATGTGACAAAAGTGTTATTTTTGTCTAATACAACAGTTGTCTTCTTGTGTGCACTCCATCGCTCTTATTTCCAATAATCAGTTCTTCAGGATGATTCTTTTGAGTCATTCTTGAGGGTGTCTTTGTGTCTCTTCTTGGGGATTCTACTCTTATCTCTTCTTATCGAATATCTTCTACATCTTCACTATTATCCATATCATCCTCTTCCCTTTATTCTTTATTCTCTTCTAATTTTTCTTCTTGTGTGCCAACTGACTCATCATCATCTGCATCTTCACTATCAAGTATAGTCTCTTGATGTTTGATCCTTATCGTTTTTAAATCATCCACCTTGAAATCTGCACTCTCAACAATCCTATGTAATCTAAGAATGTAGCATCTGTATGATTTCTTGGTAGAATCATGTCCAAGAAAGATACCTTCATCAAATCTAGCATCAAATTTTTCGATATTCTCATCAAGCCTTTTGATGTAGCACTTACTTCAAAAGACCTTGAAGTATTTTACCGAAGGATCTCTTCCAAACCATAGTTCATAAGGAGTCTCATTACTATTAATCCCTAGCTAACATCTATTCAATATGTATATTGTTGTGCTTACAGCTTCCCTCCAGTATCCATCATATAATTTTTCTTCATTGAGCATAGTCCTTGTAGCCTCCTGAACTGTTCTATTCCTTCTCTCAACTATCCCATTTTGATGAGGTGTTCTAGTAGCAGAGAATTGTCTTTTTATTCCATGGGTTTCACATAAGAGATTATATTATTTTGAGGTGAACTCACCACAATTGTATGATCTAAGACATTGGATTTTTGTTTCCTTTTCATTTTCAACAAGGGTCTTAAAAGATTTGAATTTTTTAAGTGCTTATGATTTTTCCTTGAGAAAACATACCCAACCCATTCGAATAAAGTCATCAATGAACAACATAACGTAGGACTCTCCTTGCAAACTTTTGGTCCTTGTAGGTCCATAGAGGTTGGTGTGAACAAGATCTAAAGGTTTTTAGGTTGAGTATTCTTTTGTTTTGAACCTTATTCTAGTTTGCTTCCCTAGTTGACAGTGTCCACACATAGGATTTGAGGGCTTTGTGATTTTTGGCAAGTTTCTTACTGCCCCAAGGTTGTTTATTTTCACTAAATTCTCAAAGTTAATGTGCCCCAACCTTCTATGCCATATCCAACTTTCATCTACTAAATTTATATGACGCTCCTCATTCAATTTTGTATTTAGTATATATACATTATCATGAGTTCTAGGAGCAGTACTGATCAATTTTTCTGAGTCCTCACTCCTAATCTCACATTTCTGGGAATCAAAGATGCAAATGTGCCCCTGATAACAAGTTTGGTTGACACTTAATAGGATAGGTTTCAATTTTTCAACAAGCAACACATCCTTGGCTTTGTCTTTTCCCAAACTCACAATGCCTTTCCCAAGTATGTTACTTGAAGCATTGTCACCAAATGTAACTTTTCCCTTTTGTTTCCTTAAGTTCAAGAACTTGTCCTTGTTTCCTGTCATATGTTTTGAGAACGCATTGTCAACATACCAAAGATCTTCTTTATCTTGAGCTTTCAAGGCAATGAGACATTCCTCTTTTGATGTTTTTTCTTTCCAAACCTTCCTTTGCTCTCTAATGAACTTTGAATTTTATGAGACTTCCATTAATCTGCAACTACTGGCCTTATGTCCATAGTTATGACATCTGAAGCATTCTAGGTCCCCTTCTTGTAGAGGTCCAAAGGAGTTATAGTTTCTTCTTTTAACTTGATCTACTGTTTTGTTATGTTTAAGGTTATAGTTCTTAACCCTCAAATTTTTCCCTCTATATGTTCTACAATTCATAGCTTTGTGTCATAAATTAGAGCATGCAAAGAAATAACCAAAGAAAATGTGAGGATACCTATTTTGATAAACCTTCTTTGGTGTTGTCTTATATTCCTGCTTGATGGGTGGAAGTAGTCCTATGGAGTTCTGATCATTACTTGTCTTCTCTTCATCTTTCTTCTTGAATGTACTGAGGAGAGCAGTTGCATAAGATTTTGAGTTAACTTGGTTTTTTTCTTGAGAATAACCTATTCCATTTTTATCACCCGAATCCCTTTGTGTGGTAATAATCTTATCTAATATTTTAGATCTATTTTCATATCTTGTTTTAATGAGTATTGCATCAAGTTTTGTTCTTAGGTGAACTATTTCTACCTCCATTCTTTCACAGGTTATTTTTTTTTCTTTAAGAGAATTTTTCGGACTTTCTTCCATCCTATTTGCTTCCAAAATTTGGTTTTTCAGGTTTCTCATGAGTTTCTCCATCTCTTTTTATTTTTGTTCATGTTTTTCTTTTTGTTCAGTTACAAAACTTTCCAGCTGTCTATATCTGGTTTTGTATCTTCTTAATTCATCCAAGGCACTGATAAGTTCTCCTTCCATATTAACCTCTGCTTCAACTTTTGATTCTTCCTCATGATCAATTTCTTCTATCTCATTAGGCTCTTCAATACCTATAAAAAGGACTTCATTATCATCACTGTCACTAGACTCAGATGAACTGTTGTTTTCTTCTTTTGAGTAAAAAATATTTTTCCCTTTGTAAAACTTTTTCCTATAGTTGGGTTTTTCCTTCTTCTTGTATTTTTTATTTTTTTCCTCTTCATCTTCAGGGTCCTCCTTAGGATAGGGACACTTTGAAGAAAAATGGCAAACCTTGCCACAATTAAAACATTTGAAAGGAAACTTGCCTTTGTACTTCCTTGATCCTTTCTAAAGTTTTTTGATAAAATTGGATTCTTCTACATCAGATTCTTCATGATGGATAGATTAAGGTTTTTGCTTCTAATTTTTTGTTTTCTTGAGCACCTTGAAGGCTACCTCTCCTTGTGGGAGTTTCTCATGACCTAATATCAACTCATAGGTTGTGAGGATTCCATACAATTCATCCATGGTGAGTTTATCTATATTTTCTCGATCTTCAAGAGTGGACACTTTAGGATTGTATAGAATAGGTAATGTTCTTAGTATTTTTTCAACTAGATCATTGTCTGACACTTATACTCCCAAAACTCTTATTGCATTAACAATATTATCAACTCTTTCAAAGTAATCTGAGATAATTTCTTCATCCTTCATTTTTAGACCTTCATATTGTACTTTCAGAGTCTGTAGTTTGGCCCTCTTTACCTTGGAATCTCTTACATATATATTTTCCAATTTATCCCAGAGTTGTTTTGCATTATTACAGTTTATTAATTTAGCAAGGATTTTCTTACTCAGTCCAGCTTGTAGTGTGTTTAAAGCCTTTGCATGTTCCCAAAACAATTTCTTGTCTTCTGCTTCTATGGGAGTGGCTTTTGGAACATCATATCCCTTTTCAACTAATGTCCATATTTTCAATCCAATGGACATCATATAGCTTTTCATTCTAACACTCCAAAAGACATAGTCTTCATCATCAAATAGGGGGATTTTTTATGACATCTTCAACTGCTGATCCATTCTAATGTATATTTCTCTTCAAGTGATTTAAAAATTTTCTGAAGAGACCCACTCTGATACCAATTGAAGGATCAGATCCTGTCACTGAGAGGGGTGGGTGAATCAGTGACACGATAATTTTATCAATTTTCTTTTGTTAATGCAAACAAAATTTTAACACAATATTTTATCGTGGAACCCAATTGGGAAAACCACAAACACTTTTCTATTAACTGAAAAATTTTGTTTTACATGTTACATAGAAGGAATATGTTCTTCCTCTTAGATTAGCACCAACTGATCAGGGTGCACCCACACCCTTGTTCACTAGCACCAACTGGAAGGAGGCTTCGACCCCCTGTTTAGTTAGCTACAACTAACAAGGAAACACCTACTCCCCTACAGGCTCCAACCTTCCCTTGTACCACCCAACCACCCTTAATTTCTGAATCCAAAAAACTTATGTATCATGTCTTCACTGCTTCTCTCTATGCTTCTGTGGTTTAATATATCTTCTAATTCGGACTGCAGAGATACTTTCTTCTCACCACTCTTTCTCGTTTATATAATATTCAAAACAATGTGAGTTATAATGCATTGTATCCTTTCGTTTGGACCATCACACCTCTTCATTTAACTTAACCATAATCACTACAACTACTGCAAAAATCAAGTTATGTTGAGGCGCTTCCTTCAAACCATTACATATGACCGGCAACGCAAAACCACAGGCTTATCAGCTTAAGTGATGTATAAGATTTTACCTTTATTTTTCGTATTCCATATGACCACAGGAGGTCACCAGGCACTAGGTCAAGCGAGTGGTTGATCACTTTATCAAAATCAATGATCACGTTTTAATCTCCTGATGAGATGAATGATTCTCATTTACTTCGAGAATTCAGGACTTCCAACCTATTTACAAATCTCTTGAATAAAAGACGTGTGTCCATAATCTTCAATGGTTGAGAATGCTCCTAAAGTTTTCTTCAAATCAGATGACTCATGTCCACTTCGAGACTTAATCCTTTGGAACCTCAAGGGTTCGAACAATCTCTTCTCCATTTTCCTCTAGAGTGATCACATGTTGAATAAGTCATAAAATGGTGGAGACCTCTTGCTGTCGGTTAAAACTTCCACTTACACTATCCTTCCACTGTACTCGATCAACGGTCAATAATGGTCCTAGAGTAGATCAACGATCAAGGATGATTGCAGGTTCCCAACTAGCACGATGTTTAAAACTATCGTCGAGCTTTGCAATGGAAAAAACTGCTCGTTGATAGTGGAATTGATGCCAACCATAGATCTATTTTGGTAGGCGACAATTGAAGGTCTAGAATAATTGCAGGATTGGAATTAATGCATTTTTTAATTCTCCCTTCCCACTCCACAATCAATCCCTGCCCTTGATCTGTGCTTGCATATTCGACTGTCATGAATTAATCTGATCATTTGGTGGATCAACCATAGTTGTCAATATTTGAGTTTATAAGATCTGATGATCTAGAATAATTGTGGGAGTGGAAATAACACGTTGTTTAATTATCCTTTTTCTCTCTATAATCCATCCCTGTCGTTGATATCGCGCTTACGTATCCAACAACCCTAACTTGATCTGATCATGTTTCTGGAATGCACGTCATCTCTTCTGATCTTTGATATTCATTCGCTAACCCTCCTGAGATTTAATATCTGCATATTGTCCTACTGTTTGACATCAATGATAATATGTCCAACAATACATACATCTAGTGGGGAGTTTTTTGTATCTCACACACTCCAGACCATACCTCTCTTATGCAGTTGGAGCAGTCTCCAGGTTCATGCAAGAGCCGCATGAGCTACATTGGAAGGCTACAAAGTGTATCCTTCGATACGTATAGGGCACCATCACCTTTGGGATTCACTAAGCATTAGACTCTACATTGGACCTCATCAAGTTATATAATTATGACTGGGTTGGAGATAGCATTGATCGTAAGTCCACATCTGGTTACTCACTCAATATTGGTTCCGGGCCCATCTGTTGGTCGAGCAAGAAGAAAGATACTATTTCTCTATATTTAACTGAGGCAGAGTACAGAGGGGTAGTTAACATAACCATTCAGGCTATGTGGATACAATTTTTTCTCACTGAGTTGGGCATTCAGGTTCACCAACCGATCGTCATCTTGTGTGACAACTAGAGCACTTTGAAGTTCTACAGATATCTATTTCAGAGGCAACGGATGAAGCACATCCAGATCCACATGCACTACATCTAGGACTTAGTACACGAGGGGGTCATTGACTTGCAGTTATGTCCTTCATCAGAACAGACTACAAACATCTTCACCGAGACCCTCAATGAGAATAAGTTCCATTCTTTGCGCAGTCATCTTGGAGTGAAGGACATAATTGCTTACCAATTATCAATTATTTTCTTACATACATTGTACTTTGAGGGGGGCGGGGGTGTTTCCCATGAGGTTTCCCCTCTTTCTTCATTTATTTCAGTGTATCTTTTGTATTTGGGTACCTAACATGACCTCATTGTCAGGACCCATTCTTTATTTTCACCATAGTGATGTTCAAGGGCGGTGTTGGAGATACTTTACAAACACCTAGGAATTATTTTTCCTAAGGTTTTCCCTATGTTTACTAGTCATTATTCAATCTCCTATAGTCTAGGGAGAATATTCTCTTCAGTTCACACTTCAGTTTGATCAGTTGAGTGGAGTCTAGATGCCACATTGGGATCATCACCATCTAATGCACATTGTCCTTGGTATTATCACCAGACTAGAACATTACTCATGATTTCCTGATCTCCTCCTCACTTCACTTTGTTTTAGTCAATTAAATGAAGACTAAGAGACTAGTTAACTCAAACTAGGTGGCAGTTAACTCTCGTAACTTCCCGAGAGAATAGACTAGGTGGCAGTTTACTCTCCTAACTGTTGGTGTGTGTCCATGCCACTCTAGACCACCACTATGGCACAATGGCCTCTCCTCTAGTGCACATTGGTTTAGTTATACATAGTATATCATATGTAAATTATCATTCATTCATTTGGTTAATGAGAATTCTTCCATTCTTTCTCTCTTTCTTCTCTTTTCATATTTTCTCTGCAAACTGTGTATGTCATTTTCTAGCTAGATCTTTTCTATGCAAGTTCAACACATTTACATGAACCTCACCTAATGAATTAACGGGTTCATTCTGTGGGAGGGGAAACTTCGAGGTAGTGAGATGAGTACCATTAAGTTTATTTTGTTGTGTGCACTCTAAATGAACTGCTTGGACTAGCTTTGGAGTGAGGTCAGGGCATAGATGGGTTGGGTGACCATAAATCTTACAAAATTGGAAAGGGTGATGAGTCCATGTACAAGTGGTACATTTATGTTTGGTTTGATTGTATTTCTGGTGGGCACTATGAGTTCCCCCATATGTGCAAGAAATCCCTCATGCCATGGGCACTGATAGTGGGTGTTTCACCACTCCTTGTGAGTGGTGAATGACCAATATAATGAGGAGAGGGGGCCCAAGTTTTTCCTAACTAGGAAGAAGAGGATGGGGTTATATATGGTAGGTTTTATGGTCCTTCCATGGTGGTTGATGGTTGGAGAGTTAATTCCTGAATAGAAAGGGCTACTAAATGGGTGGATTGTTCTAGATAGTTATGCCAAGAAAGGTAGACCCAAAGAAAATTTGATCCTGGAATTGTGGCACTTACTGGTGTATGTGTAGGTTGCGTTGATGTGTCTACCAAATTGGGGACACCCCCCAAGATTGGATGGAGGTTTCTTAGGAATTTAGAATGGTGGGGATGTTGTGGTTCCCCTATGATTCTGGACTATATGTGAATGCATTCACATGGTAGTGAGAAGAATAAAGGAAAACGTGCTTTGGTAAATGTGGACTATCTCAAAAATATTTTTAAAATTTGTATGTAATCAAACAATGTAAATCATACATAAAACATGTAACAATGTAAGATGGTTTTGGGTATTTATCCACATGGGAGAATAAAACAAAATGCACATGTCCTATTAGACCTATCGTCCTTTCTCTCAAAAATCACCAGGCCTTCCAAAATCACTCAACAATGGGGCATGAATCCACCAAAAGAGGAGTAGTGAAGGTATGAATAATCAATTATAATAAAGGGTAAAGGGGGAATATCCTGAAAGTGATGGAGATATTTCCCAACAACCATTCAAAATATGATTAAGGCATGATTTTACTACACAACTGCCACCTGGGTAGATGAAAAACTATATTTGGCCACTAAGTCACCTCGATTAAGCATGTCATTTAGATTTTTGGCCTAAGAAATGGGTCACGAGCTGGATGCTTTCGAAGGGTTGGGTGAACCAAGAAGGCATGCACTAAACAACCAGACCTTGGCCACCTTCATAGGTATCTCCATGTCTTATGGTGTAGGAATACTTAATTTAGATGGTTTTGGAATCCTATTTTTCAACTTCTAAGTTTCAATGAGAAATGATAGTGGAGAGTTATTGTTGACTTTTATGATTTTCATATCTGATAATTATTTCCTTATTATTTAAATGCTACTATTATCATAGAATAATTACACATTGAAAACCTCAACAAGACTTAGCGAACTTGAAGAGAGGTTATTGTAAGTAAATATTATATGAGATCATATATTACAATTAAGGTCCATGATATATATACTTGGGAGGAGTTCCCTTTCATTAATGGACATGTCATTTCCATTATTGTCTTTTCATTAATTAATTTATTATTAATTATTGATTATTGATTATTGATTATTTATATATTTATACATTATATTATAAATATATTATTTATATATTATATTTATGCTGATGATCATTTCCTCACATGAACATCTAATTAATATATATTAATCCATCCTAGAGTAGTAAATGTGAGAGCACCTCGATTCTATCTACTCCTCGTCAAGATAAAGACTACACCTGGGCCATTCACCACTAGCAAAGCTCTATGAGTGAATGATTCATTTCCCTTCATGAAATCAACATGACCAATATGGGAGAATGTTTTCCCCATACTGCTAACTAGAGAACATCAACATCCTAGGCCATTCACCACTAGTCCAATCCCTTGGTCAAATCAACATGACCAATATGGGAGAATGTCTTTCCGATGTTGAAACATCAACACTCCCTCTCAACGAGAGAGATATTTTGCATCACACCAAGCTTTTCTTTGAAGTATACAAACTTTTCCCTAGACAAAGGCTTGGTGAGAATGTCCGCAATCTTCTCATCTGTGGATATGTACTAGAGATTTACTACTCCCTTCTACACCATGTCTCAGATGAAGTGATATTTGATATCAACATGCTTCGACCTGTCATGAAATACTAGATTCTTTGAAAGCTTGAAACAACTTTGATTATCACAATGTATCAAGGTTGTCTCTATCTCTTGATCAAATAGTCCTCAAGAATCTTCCAAATCCATATTTCTTCACAATTTACGATATTGGCTGCGATATACTCTTCCTTTGATGTACGAAGTGTTAAAAATTCTACTTCCTGCTAAACTAGGATATCATAACTGATCCTAAGATGAAGCAACACCCTAAGGTGATATTTATTTCCACTAAACTCCCATCCTAGTCGGAATCAACATATCTGTGCAGCCTCACTTCACCACCTGACTCATATCTCAGACCATATCCAATTGTATCGCACAGGTACCTCAACACATGCTTTATTGCAACCTAATGGAAGTGCCTTGATTCAACCATGAATTGGCTCAAGGTGTTCACGATAATGAAAATATATAGCCTGGTGTTAACTAGGTACATCAAAGATCCAATCAACAGCCTGTACATAGTGGGATTCACCAAATTTGAATATGAAGCGGAATCACTCAACTTCTTCAGATGTTTCATCATAGGTGTAGCCATGGACTTGCAGTCCATCATATTGAATCTGCTCAAGATATCAATTGTGTACTTTCATTGTCCAAGGAATATCTCACTTGGTTTCTGACACACTTCCAATCCCAAGAAATAATGCATCAAGCCAAGATCCTTTATTTTGAACTATGAGGCTAACTCCCTCTTGCACTTGACAATGAGTCTCTCTACCCCCATTAGGAACAAATCATCAACATACAACACCAAAACCAATGGATCACCATCAAAAACATTGTAGTAAAGTTTGGGATCTTCATCACTCTTGGTGAAGCCCAAAATCATCAAGTATCCATCAATCTTGGAGTACCATGCCCTGGGTGCATGCTTTAGTCCATAAAAAGCCTTCTTTAATTTGCAACCATGAGACTGCTTCTCATGTATCACAAATCCCTGAGGTTTCTCTATGTACACTTCTTTCTCAATCACAACATTGAGGAATGTGGTCTTCACATCCATTTGATTTAATCCACAATCCATGATTGTTGCATTGGAAATAATGGTCCTGGTGGAAGTGTACATGGTGATTGGAACAAATGTCTCCTCATAGTACACTCCCTATTTCTGGGAGAAACCTCTCGCCAAAAACATCTCTTGGTAGATCCAGTAGATCATTTGACTATGTTGCCTTCTCCTGATAGTCTGAAGGATGATCAACTTGAACATAGGGACTTGAACCTATGTCCTTCAAATCCTCCTACTCCTCATTATTGATCTCCATGTGACACTCTATGGACCTCCTAAAGTCTATTGAATATTTGTCCCAACAATATGTATATACCTCCCTCTCGAACACCAATCACTATTGTGGATTCTACATCATCTTTGTTAGTTATCACAGTGCGACCGGTCAAAAGTTGTAGAGAAACAAAGAGTGACCAAAAGAGGTGGTCGCACTATGTAGTGCAATCCTTAAGGAGAGCATTCCCTATAATTATGAAAATCCTTACCAAAGGGAATGTGGCCGCTCTGTGTGCACATGCCTCTCGTGACCATGATCATACAATTAAAAAAGATAAAATATATGAAGAAAATCTACCATATCTGGCACCGAAATATTTTAACTATCTCTGATACCATGTTGAAATTTCTGATTTTCAAATCTGATAATTATTTCCTTATGATTTAAATGCTACTATTATTGTAGAATAATTACACACTGAAAACCTCAACAAGACTTAGAAAAATTGATGAGAGGTTATTGTAAGTAAATATTTTATGAGATCATATATTACAATAAAGGGCCCCAATATATATAGTTGGGTAGAGTGTCCTTTCATTAATGGACATGTATTTTCCATTATTGTCTTTTCATTAATTAATTATTAATTATTTATATATTTATACATTATATCATAAATATATTATTTATATGTTCTATTTATGTTGATGATTATTTCCTCACATGCATGTCTAATTAATATAGATCACTCCATCCTAGAGTAGGAAATGTGAGAGTACCTCGAGTCTATCCACTCCTCGTAAGGAGAAAGACTACACATGGGTCATTCACCACTGGCAAAGCTCCATGAGTGAATGAGTCATTTCGCTTGATCAAATCAACATGACCAATATAGGAGAATGTTTTCTCAATGCGGCTAACTTGAGAACATCAACATCCTAATCCATTCACCCCTAGCCAAATTAGCATGGCCTCATGAGTGAATGTATCATCCTCCCTTGGTAAAATCAACATGACCAATCTAGGAGAATGTTTTCTCGATGCTGAAACATCAACATTTATTTGCATTAATATCCCCCAAATCGTAACTTAGACTACAATTTTCTTTTGTGCTCCTTCTGTGGAGGTTAAATATGCGTTGTTTAGTGGTTACTTTTAGGATTTGAAATTGGTTGTGAGGTTGGGTTCATGGGCCAACCTCATTGATTAAAATGGTGTGAGAAAAATATTTTTACTAGACAAATGAAACCCTTATGACCCTCCCATATTGCTTATGGGAGCAAGGAGAAGAGCATACTACAATTTCAAGTATCTAATAAAACACTTTTTGAGTATGTGGTGAGAATTGTGTGTAAGAAGTGATAGTGTGCAAATATTTTCAATAAGTTAGTGATCAAAATTTTAACATGTGGACATAGATTGGTCCTTTACAAATATTTTTTATCTCTAACTTACTAAATTTGAAAATCAATCCTTGCAAAAATTGAAAAATCCCTAGGTAACTAGCATGGTGGACATGTGGGTCCTTACTCTTGAGATTTTAATTTCTCTAGAATGTTATCTAATCTAATAAATCTTTGAAAATATCCCTAGATTGTAGACATGTGGGCATGTATGGGCCCTTACAAACCTTTTAGATTTTGTTTCAAAAAAACAAAATTAAGAGGTATTGGCCTCTCCTAAAATGATTGATTTATTTACAAAAAGAAGAAAACTAAGAGGTATTGGCCTCTCCTAAAATGATTGATTTTTTAAAGGGATATGGAGATTTCTTAAGAAACCCTTTTTTTTATTCCCCTAGATCACTCAAAGGTGGAAGGGAAAGTGCATAATCAAGGATATCAAAATCAACTGCTAGTCCCGATTAGTTAATGATTGTGAAAGAAAAAACTTAACTAAAGAGTTAAAATGCTATAATATTTCATCCATGTGGCAATGAAAAGGAAATATTTTATGGTTATTTTTACCCCTTTAAGTGCCTAGTTTAGCTAATTACTAATGTAAGAAAGAATTCTAAGTGTAATTGTTGTTGCTTTACAAAGTGTAGGAAATGTAAAAAAAAAATTGCACAGTCATGTGGATCCCCATGGGTTTGGACCTTACAGACGCGCGTATCTGCATGGTTTTGGGACCAACAATCATGCATTTTGTGTGGGTTTTCTGGTAAAAATTACACGAATTTCTATGCAAGTTTAACATGGAAAACAAAGCACAAATGGCACACTTATGCACGTTTGTTTCTTTGATACCCACACAGATGCAAGTCCACAGTGGGAATGAAAATTTCAACTCAAGTCTCCCAACTAGGAGGTTGATTATAGAGTTTAAGGACTGGGGTAGGCTGGTTTTGACACATACATATAGAGAAGAGTGAGAATACAAGCTATAGAGGTCCAAAAGGGGAGGGATTTGACCCCAATTCCCAGTATGGTCCCCAGTATGTTGGGATGTTTTGGTCACTTGGGTGAGAAAAAAGGAGTTCTTTAGCTACCTTGTTGGACTAGCAAGACAACACAATAATTATTAGTAGATTAGTGAATCCACAAGATAGTAAATAATAAAACAAATAACCAATAAATGAAAGAAAACTAAGTACATGTAAATTCTAAAAGATGCATGAAATTGACACAAGAGATAACTACCCAAATGGAAAGTGATCTTTGAATTGAGAACACCAAAGGACAAAAGTGGGACTATGGATCCCCTATTCCTCCTTGGGAGGGATCTTGAGTCCCACACAAATAGAGCTTGAATCTCCTATCTAACAATGGTGAATAACTTCTTTTTCAAGTTTCTCAAGGGGTGAGAAGCTTACCAAATGATATGATCACTCAAATATCTCTCAAGAGAATAGATGGCTTCTCTAAGAGAAAATGGGAAGCATAACAATACAATAAATTCCTTCCTTTTTAGCATACAATGGCCATGCATTTATAGGACCATAGCAAGATATTTCATAACATGTTCCAAGTGTGAATGAGAGGCCTTTAGAGGTACATCCCATCCTTTCAGTCATCCCAAGGTGAAATTTTGGGTCGATCTTGGGGTCTTATCCTTATTCACTTCAACCTAAAAGTGGTCGAGGCTCGACCAAATTCATAAATGCATTGTTTATCCGTCTGCACAGGTTGATCTAGAGATAGTCGCGCGGGGCGTGCAAAGTGTGCATGCAGAACTTTGTTTGTCCGCACGGATGTGCATGCGCTAACTTTGGTGGAAATGTGCAAAACTTCATGGGTATTTTCATATATTTTTGGCATCTTGCCAAAATAGGTTCTATAAATGCTAGAAGTATGTTGTGTTTGTGTTTATCTTTTCTTCGACCATTGTCTATGTTGCTTGTGAGCAATTTGTTTGGTGATAAAATTATTCTTCCTTGTGGAATCATAGCCCTATACTGGGGGTGGCTTGTTGTATAGAGAATTGATGCAACATAGCCTATGGTTGGGAGGAACATCCTACATCTATAATCGGTCGTATAAAACGTTTTGAAATATAAGTGTTTTTATCACTATATTATTTATTGTTTACTTTTGTGATAGAATGATGCATTTACTCTATATTTTATATGTATGAATGTTGTTGTGCAAATGTAACCATTTGCGTTCACATTTTTCTCATGTTGTGTATATTTCCACATTTGAATTTATATGCTAGTTGATTTTAGTAGTGACGTGGTCCATCGAGGGAGTTAGGTATGTCACATGAAATAAGAAATCCATGAACTATTTTTTTTCATCCGATTGCATAATTTCATATTTAGCCTAGTATATGGATCATATACCTATAATGTGATTTCTTTTGGGTTGAAAATTACCCCAACTATGTTCTCTAATATAGTGATAATTGCATTCAGAGAGTTTATCCATAAGTTCCTAGAAGTGTATCTAAATGATATGATGGTGCAAAACTTATTTAAAATCCACATTTCCATATTATGCCTCATTCTTAAGCACCATAGATAACTCTAATTGTCAATTAATTTAAATAAATGTATCTTTTTCACCCTTGTGGGAGTGCTACTCGGACATATGGTTTGTTGAGATGATGGTGTACTTGTTCATTCCACAAAAATAAAATTAATTATCAATCTACCATCCTTTATGATTTTGCACAACTTGTATTCTACACTACATCATATAGGGTACTTCCATAGGTGTATTAATGGGTATTCCACCATTACAATGCCACTTGAAAAGATATTAAATAAGACAAAAAAAATTGTATGAATACATAAGTGTGAGGAGTCCTTCAATCTCTTGAATAAGATGAGTAGTGCCCCGATCTTGCTACTTCCAAACTGGTTAGTGGAATTCCATGTTCACGTGGATGCATCTAGAGTTGTGCTCAAACCCATTTTGGCATAACCATGACCAAGAGAACTAGATAATATATTCACTTCACAAGTATAAAATTGTCAAAGGATGAAAGGAATGACATGAAATCCAAATGAGAAGGTTTGGCATTGATATACAAACTATAGAAATTTTGGCATTACCTATTGGGAGTCCATTTTAAATTCTTCATGAAACATCATCCTTGAATTATTTAGTGAATAGGATGGTGATTAGGGTCGTATGTGAAATGATTGTTTTTCTTTCAATAGATAAAAATTGAAGTCATTGTGAAGCTTAATAAGCACAATGTTGGGACATATAATTTTTTGCACATGGATTTGGGAGATTTAGGAGGATTTATAAGTGACCAATTACTAGATGCAGATCTATTTTGGATCAAGCATTTTTTATACTCCCTTGAAGATATCAAACTATTATTGGCATTGATTTAATTATAGAAGGATTATTACAACCCAAAAAAATAGCTTATCATGAAGGTAGTAGACTATATACTTATTGTAGGATAGTTGTACAAGTTGTTCATTGATGGAATTATTAGGTGTTGCATCTTAGATCAAGAGCATGTGGATCTTCTATGGGTGTGCCATAGTGGGATCACAAGAGTCCATAAAAAATAAAAATGGATAAGATGTGAGATCTTGTAGGTATGGATATGGTGGCCCATGATGTTTCAAGATGTGAAGGGGTATGCTAGGAGTTGTGATTTTTTCTATAATATTGGATATCTATTATATTGGGATGATCCCATTGAGAAATAATAAATGGATTTAATTATGTTTATTTTCCAATCCCAAAACCTAGGTATATTGTTTACTAGTGATTTCCTTGCTATAAATCAAATTAGCAACTCACGAAAAAAAATACACTTGCTGGAATAATTAACTCAAATAAATAGTGAAAGTAGTACTGGAAACCAAATATTATACAAAATACAGAAAGATATTATTCCCATCAACTAATATTATAATCAATGAATTCAAATCTTACAAGAGCTCCCTTACCAGTAAAATGGCCCATTAATAAATACAAAAAACTTTAGACGACAATTTCAAACCCTAGCAACTCCTGCACCATTGTATGACCTCAGATTTTCATTTTTTTCGAGGTGTATGCGACTTTACTTAAGAAAACTTGTGCATACATTCTTGTCTCCACTGAAACCCACATACATGTGCACCTAGACTGTATGGAAAACTTCACACAGTGTGACGTTGCTACTGCGACTCCAATCTGTTGGAAGTATTTGTAGCTATTCATGTTCTCTCTTCTCCATGATTTGTACTAATATCTAGATGAAAATACTTCTCCACCTATATGATATCTCCTTGAGAAAAATTCCTTCTCTTCTCTCTATGTTAAGTCATTCTACTCCTTTACCATAGCCTTTCTTTTATAATCTTGAGTTATGACATATCCCTAATCTCAAAAGTGATTGATGGTTGATATTAAATATCACCTCACTTGAGATGAATGGCTGAGATTTAATTCACTAATTATAATAACTTTATAATTTCATTAAATAAACTCAACTAATTAATAAAAGATATTTACTTTAATAATTCCTTTAATTAAAGTAAATTACCAAGGTAGAAGGATTTTGACGAATCTCAAAAGTCTAGACACTTCGACCTATGCAAAATTACTTGTCTGATGCTACTACATCAACACTCCCTCTTAGCGAGGAAGGTATTTTACACCACTTCAAGTGTTTGTCCCTGAAGAACAAAAAATTCTCTTTAACCAAGGGTTTGGTCAGAATGTGTGCAACCTGATCATATGTAGAAACATATTGAAGATTGACTGTTCCCTT
Organism: Picea mariana; assembly: GCA_032191745.1. NCBI lineage: Eukaryota > Viridiplantae > Streptophyta > Pinopsida > Pinales > Pinaceae > Picea > Picea mariana. Next base: position 31,799 of record JASDQU010307293.1, read on the forward strand.
CTAGATCTTGTCTCATATGAAATGATGTATGATATCTATATGCTTAGACATGTCATGGAATACTATATTCTCAAACAGTTTGATACAACTTTGATTGTCACAGTATATCACTGTGGGATACAACTTCTGATCAAATAATTATGTAAGCAAATTGTGAATCCAAATGAATCCACAACTAGCAATAATCACTACAATATACTCTGCCTCTATTGAACTGAGTATCATAATCATTGTTGATCCCAAGTTGAAGTAGCACCCCGAGGTTCTCTTCCTGCATATTGCACTTCCTACCCAATCTGAGTCTGAATATCCTTACAGACTAACTCCATCACCTCCAAGATACCTCAACCCATAATCCATCATACCTCTCAAGTACTTGAGAACATGCTTCATTTCTATCCAATGCACCTGCCTCGACTCCACCATCAACTAACTCAAGGTGTTCACAGAAAAATATATATATGTTGTCGTGTTGACAAAATACATCAAGGACCCTATGAACTAGTTGTATACCCTTGGATCCACTAATTTTGAATCTGAAGTGACAACCTTCTTCTAGTTGCTAACCATACATGTAGCCATAGGTCTATAGTCCTCCATCCCAAATATTTTCAAAATATCCATTGTGTACTTCCCATGACACGGGAAGATCTCTCCAAATATCTGTCATACCTATAACCATAGGAAATAATGCATTAAGCCAATATCCTTCATCTCAAACTCTGTAGCCAAATATTCTTTGCACACTACAATAAGCTCTTGTGCACCCATGAGAAACAAGTCATCCATGTACAACACCAAGATAAGTAGATATGTCTCAATGAGTATAAAGTACAAGTTAAGATCTACATCACTCTTAGTAAAGCCCATACTTTGCAAGTATCCATCAATCCTAAAATACCATGCCCTAGGTCCCTATTTGAGTCTATACATGGATTTATTAAGCTTTCACACATGAGACTCCCTCCCATGTTCCTCAAAGCCGTGAGGTTTCTCTAATATATACTTCCTCTTCAATGATCCCACTGAATAAATTTTTCTTCACATCCATATGGTGAAACCTCTACCCCATTACTGAAGTAATAGAAATAACAACTTTAACATAATCATACCTGGCGATTGAAGAAAATGTCTCCTCATAGTCTACTCTCTCTCTTTGAGAGAATCACATTACTTCAAACATCACCTTGAACTTCGCAGTGCTGCCATATGGAAAATGCTTGATATTGTAGAGCCACTTGGAACTCACAACTGAATTCCCTTCCAGTCTTGGCATTATGTCCCAAACATAATTCCTCATGATATAGGTGTACTCCTCCACCATGGCATCCCACCGAACTTGTTGATCTCCCACTTCCTAAAAAATGGAAGGCTCAACATAAATGATACTACTCATAAATCCATATAGTTAGAAAAATTCCTCATGAGGCCATCTCTCCCTAAATGTGATCTTAAGAGCCTCGCCAAAATCCATTAATGTCTATAATAGCCACCTATGTCTCTTGAAATAATTGGAAGGGAATACATCATCCTCCCCACCCGAAGTCTAACTCCCTGAATTGGAAGCTACTAAGCACTTCTCATCCTTCAAAGCCTCCTCCTCCTTGTCCTCTTCCATTGCTGGTGACTCCTAAGATTTCCTAGATGCCAATTTCATCTCAAGTTAAACATATTTTATCATGACTATCTTCTGTTTCATTGGTATGAAGATCATGTAAGACTTCGAGGTCTTATTGTACCCTACAAATATACCCTTATATATTGAAGGCTCCAACTTCATCCTCTTCTCCACATGCACATGGATGTATAATGGAAAACCAAAGATCCTCGAATGTTCTATCTCTGGATTCACTCATGAGAATCCCTCCGTCAGAGTCTTGTCCCCCAATATCATGTGAGGAATATTGTTCTACACATATACTATCATGTTACATGCCTCTACCCAAAGAAACATATATTGTATTTTTATCCATTTCTTATTGTCTGGACATTGAGATGCATAATGTCCATTCTTATGGCATGTGAAGCACTTGATCTTAATCAAGTATCTCTTCTTCCTTGACTATAAAGTACCTTCATCACTATTACTCTTCTTGTTTGGAACCTTTCATTTACCCTTATTTTGCTTACTAACAAAGGTCATGTTATATTCACTACCTCCTTGCTTGTTGCCATTAGGTTCCTCACGAGTCTCTTCTTGGATATGATTGTCCCATAGGATGCCAATATTGACGATTTTTGTAAAATCCCCACTATAATCCCTAGTTTAATTAATGAACAATGTAGATATGAATGTGGCTATGGCCAAGCAATGTAATATGTGAAATGTATTTTCTGAATTTTAATAAATATAATGTTATGCCAGTTGTTGGGAGATATGGACATAGATGGGGGATGATTTTTACACAAGAAAAGAGAATGTCTAAGAGGGGTCCAAGGGGGAAATTAACTATGGGTATTAATTCATCCCATTTTCCTGAATTTTATTATCATTGAGGATAACTTCTATTTTATGTTTGACTGTGTGAAAGCCCAATCATTAAAATCATGTAAGAAGGTGGGTGCGAGAGTCACATCTCATAGTTATTGGGGAGCATGGGGTTGCAGTACAATCAACATTGGGTAGAGTGAGCATTCAATTGTATTGGCAAAATAAATTATATTTGTATGGGGATAATAGGAAAGTTTTCACATTTGGTTTTTACATGAGCAACAAGCAGAGAACATGGAAGAATAGAACTAGAGCTAGAGAAAGAAGGATGGGAGAATTTTGGATCACGCTGGAGAATTTTGGAGCTAAAGACTGAATATCCAATTTAGCAAGCCTAAAGAGTAAACTTTTGTGGGATTTGTACCGTAATAGAAAGTGTTTTTTGTCATTTTCTTGTAGTTTTCCCGGCAATGAGATCCCTTGAGTTCCTAGTAGAGATATTCCCTGTTACTTATGGAAGAGAGACCTTGATAAACTAATGGGACATCCAATGGAATGAGAGAAGTGAAGGGGTACATTCCTTTGGTTGGGCAGGTCAAGAGGAAGAGAGCTAGAGGAAATTTGGGATAGTTGTAGGAGAATACCAATGGGTTGTGGGATTTTGAGCTATGAGTGGACTGTGAAAGGCACCCTTCTTTTGTGGATTCCTAGCCTCAACTCAAGGGTGAATTGATTTTGATATTTGGAACAATAATTCTATGGTTGTATGGAACATCCTTCCCAAGAAGCTGGTTGCAAAAGCTTTATTTTAAAAAGATAAGTGTTTATCTATTTTTCCAAGTTATCTTATGAGTTTCATGGTTGTGCATTTTACCTTGTGTATGATAATGGTTTTATGTGTTGTTGTAGATGATTTATTAACTACATTCATGTTTATTTAGAATGTTTTAGATGCATTTAATTATGGGTATTATAATCTAGTTAAATCTGTGTATAATTTGTAGCTAGTAAGCTATAGAAAATGAGTTAGTAGAATTTTTATTTTTTTTATGTGTATTTTCTACAAGTAATGTTCCTTGGTTAAGCTAGGGAATGCTACAATTTTATTGAGCACAAACTCTCTTGAAAAATGGGTCCCAATAATTTGAGAAACCATTTAGTGCCACATTTACAAGTTATATGTCATTCACTTTCTCCCCAATAGCTACAAGCTAATCACGTACCTAAGTGATCCTAATGAAGTAGGTGGTAACATTGTCATATCTAGACAATTGCATTGATATGAGTTTATTTCTTAAGACCATCTTCTTATTCAAGTTGTCACACTCTAGAATAAACCTACCATGGCATCAAACATCTCCTTGGCCATATTCTTCTTGGACAAGTGGGGAATCAAGTGATCCTTACTACATCCAAGATTACCCATTGGGATTTAATCTCCTTCTTCTCATGAGCTACCAAAGCNTATAGGAAGTTGGATGCTCCATCCAATATATCTTCAACTTTCATACTTGTTGTTTCCATCCCTTAGATATAATAAGGTGTTGTTGAAATTCCCCTTGTATTGATATGTACGATCCTGTATGCACTTGTTACCACTACAACCTACATATGTATGATCCTTTTACTACTAAAACTCACATATGTAAGTGAAATTGTATACTACAACCCATGTGCATCTCTGTATGACTTTAAAAACAATTTCTACCTCTATACTAATGTGTCCTTGAAATATGTCCTTCATTTTTTTACTGTTGGTTTATAGATCTGCAGAGACCTCCTTGCAGATCTGAAAGATCTGCTGCTAATTGTTGTGTATATGAAATATTTCTTCCTCTCATAATGAGAGCTCTAATACCATGTTGATTTTCCAATACTATCACATAGGTATATTTTTACAAGTGATTTCCTTGCTTTAAATCAAATTAGCATCTCACAAAAAAATACACTTATTGGAACTCAAATAAATAGCAGAATCGATACTGGAAACCAAATCTCATACACAATACGCAAATATATTTTTCCCATCAACTACGCTTATCATTAAAATAAATTCAAAGCTTTCAATGGATCCCTTACCAGGAAAATGGCCCATTGAGAAATACATAAAATTTTAGACATCATCTGCAAAACCTAGCAACTCCTGCACCATTGTACGACCCCAAAATTTCATTATTTTTGAGGTGTACATGACTTTATTGAAACCTGTGTACATGTGCACCCATATCGTACGAAAATATCTATATGGTGTGACCCTGTTGTTGCAACTCCAATTTAGTGGAACTCTTTGGGGCTTCCCTTTTTCTCTCTTCTCACTGACCTGCACTAATCTCTAGATGAAAATCCTTCTCCACCTATTCGAGATCTCCTTGAGAAAAATTCCTTCTCTTCTCTCTATTTCAATTAAGGCTCCCCCTTTACCCTATCCTTGATTTTATAATATTGATTTATGACCTAACCCTAATCTCCAAAGTGATTGATGGTTGAGATTAAATATCACCTCACTTGAGATCAATGGCTAAGATTTAATTCACCAATGCTAATGAATTTAGATTTTCATTAAATCAAATAAAATGATTAATAAAAGAAATTTTCTTTAATAATTCCTTTAATTAAATTAAATTACAAAGGTAGAAGGATTTGGGCGACTTCCAAACGTCTAAACACTTAGACCTATGTGGAAGTACCTATCTGATGCTACAAAAATTAACAAACTGGACCCATAAACTCACCTACATGACATTCAAAGTCCATGTACATTATGATTGCAACAAAATACTTAACTAGATGTGCAAAATAAATGTAATGTCCCCCAACCACCCTGGTCGGGGACACATCGCTACTTCAAAAACAAAACTTCTCTGAAAACCATATTGTAACATACCCAACCACCCAGGTCAGGAAATGCCACTTGAAAAATGTCATCTCTAATATACTTATATATTAAATGAAATTTAAACAGACATAAACATTCTTCTCATACACATATTCATGCAGAAGCGGCAGTAATACATACATGCAATAAACATAGGAAATTATGATAACATTATAACACATGTACAAGATACACATCATACAATTAACATATAATTGGTACTTATCTTTCTATGAAAAGACCATCGATTGCGTGTAAACCTTCCACAAACCTACCAACCTTAGACAACCCTGCTCCAATCTATCAGTAGTGGGTCACCCCCAAGCTGGGACTAAACTCCACTGAGGGAAAGGAAATCCTAGGCTAGGCTGAGGCTATGGGAAACTGCACAATGCTACATGAAGGATCCCCTCCAAGGCACCTACTTATAGCCCACTTCTCATAGACTCTCATTCCCCACATCCTTGTCCCACCCTGGGAATACACACCTTCATTGATCCATAGTCTGTCGGCTGCTCCACTTCCCTTCTAGGGCTTCGGCAACAGACCAAATCAGGAATTCTCAGAGCTCTGTAGTTGTTACTAGACTCCCTCTAGGAGAAATCACCTCCCCAACAATCTCTCTCACCTAGAGAGAGTTTCTCACAGGAATGAAAACCTACTTCTTAAACCACGAGCTTAATAACCTACTTCTTAAAACCACAGTAGCAAAAACGGGTAAGGCAAGGGATGACTCAACAAATATAAAGGTTCAACAATGGTAGAAATGTCTCTATTTGCGTGCCTGTTCAGTGTGTGCATGAACTATAAAATGGATGGAAAGAATCATGAGGATGAACCCGTGAGGAAAGATGGCAAGAAAAAATGGTTAGAGTGGTGAGAACGATAATGGTGAGAATGATCAAAATGGTGAAATCCAAAGTCCTAAGAGAACCCCCACAATGGTGGAAATTCCCACATAAATTTGCATGCATCCTAGATGACACTTGGCTCTCCAGGAGCTCGTTCCTCTCCACTTAGAGTTATGTTCCTCTCCTAAAAGGAACTTAGGATAATTGGGTTTTATTTCCCCGAACTTTAGTAATTAAGGAAATACATTATAATATTCCCTTGGGTTAAGCCCTCAATCTTAGCCCCTTTTCTTAGCCTCTAAGCCCCCTTTCCCTTTCCTTCCTAGTGTATATTAGTCCCCCATAACTCTTTCTTCATGGTTGGTCTACACACAACTATGTATTTTATTAATAATATGCATAATTATATATACAAAAAAATAGGCTTTCTGGCCTTAGCATCTAGGCTCTTCGACCTAATAAACACATAATCCTCATAGCTTATAAATTCTGGGATCACCAGCCTATAAAATTCATTAAACATCATTACAATTCAATAGGGGTGTGGCCTTGGGGTATTAAAATCCCCTCCCCTTATTTTTTCACTGTCCTCAGTGCAATTCATTTACATAACATCAACAAGATTTTCAAAATATTCAAAAAGATAAGGCTATTCTGCTCGCATAACATCTTCATGCTCCCAGGTTGCGTCCTCAGGACCGTACCAAGTCCATTGGACCTTTACAATCCCTATGGCTCGATTCCAAAGCAATTTGATTTTCCAGTCCAGAATGTGTACTAGATGCACTTGAAAATCCCTTTCTTGCTCCACCTGAATCACATTCCAATCAATAACATGATTAGCATTAGGTATATATTTCTTAAGCAATGATACATGGAATAAATTATGTATAGACATAGATGCAGGTAATGTAATCTTGTAAGTTACTAGTCCAATCCCCTCTAGGATTTCAAACGGCCCACAATATCTGGCTGCCAATTTGGAACAGTTTCCCAACTTTAGGGAATGTTTTTTGGCTTTCACCTTCAAGAAAACATGATCACCCACTTTAAATTCCTTGTGAGTTATGCCTTTGTCAACATAGATTTTCTACTTATCTTGGGAAGCCTTTAAATTCTTCTTAATATTCACCATTTTCTCTTTTATTTCTCTGAGAAACTCTGGCCCAACCATTGCTTTTTCAGCTAGGTTGTCCCATCTCACTGGTGTGTTGCACTTTCTGCCATAAAGTGACTCAAATGGGCTCATCTTCAGTGATGCTTGGTACCCATTTTTGTAGGAAAATTCTACCAAGTGTAGATAATATTCCCATTTATAGGTTTTATCCATCACATACATCCTTAGCATAACCTCTATCACTTGGTTCACCCTTTATGTTTTCCCATCAGTCTTTGGTTGATAAGTTGTGTTGAAGTTCAGATTTGTTCTGAACCCTTTGAATAACCCCTTCCAAAACTTTGAGGTAAATTTTAGGTCTCTTTCAACCGCAATTGTCTTGGGTATGCCATGCAAGCGTGCTACTTCCCTCATATAGATATCAACAACATTTGTTTCCTTGTGAGTAACCTCCATAGGAATGAAATGGGCAGCTTTGGTAAGATTTTCCACCACCGCCATGATAGCATCATGCTGCTTGTTTATTCTGGGTAAGTTGGTGATGAAATCTATTGTCGCCACTTCCCACTTCCACTCGGGAATGGGTAATGGCTTCAGCAACCCATCTAGGTGTCTATTCTCAACCTTGACCCTTTGACACTCCAAGGATTTAGATATGTATTCAACAATCTCCTTCTTCATGCCTGGACAATAATATTGGCTATTGACTGCTGAAACTATTTGTTGATAGCCTGGGTGCCCAGCATAAGGTAAATTATGCATCTCTTTTAAAATCGTACTCCTCAATTTAGGAGAATTGGGTACATAAATTATGTTCCTGTACAGAATAATTCCATCAATTCCCAATTCATAATCTTCAACTTTCTGTTGCATTTTTCCTTGCTACAATTTTGTTACCAACTCCATGTACTGCAGATCAGCTTTTGAAGCCTCGTAAATTATGCCTTTAAGATCAATTTGATACATGCTAATGCTTGTAGCATGTAGTTCATTCACTCTCCTACTGAGTGCATCATCCACTTTTTTTCTCTTTTCTTTTTATCTGCTTAATATCAAAGTCTTACTCACAGAGGATTCCAACCATTTGCTCTGCCTAACATTCAAATTTGGATGATCAAACAAGTATTTCAGATCATTATGGTCTATCCTCAACTCAAACCTTTTTGTCATGAGGTAGTTCCTCCACTTCCTCAAGGTGTGCACTATGGCTGCCAACTCCAAATCATGAGTGGCATAGATCATTTCATGCTCTTTCAATTTTTTGGATTCAAAACATATCAGAAATCCATTCTGACTAGGGAATCCACCAAGTCATTCTTTGCATGCATCTGTGCAAACCATGAAATCCTCATTCGGATCAACAATCCTCAGAATTGGAGCATTGGTTAACAACTTCTTCAATTGTTGGAATCTCTTTTCACATTCTATTGTCCATTGAAACTTCACCCCCTTCCTTTGCAAGGAAGTAATTGGGTGAGAAATTCTCAAAAACCCTACAATGAATCTTCTGCAATATCTAGATAGACCCATGAAGTATCTAACTTTTGTCACATTCTTAGGTTCTTTCCACCCTTTAATGGCCTCAATATTTTCAAGGTCCACTGCTATCCCTTCTTCGGATATGATATGCCCCAAATAATGAATTATGTTTTGATAAAATGAGCACTTGCTCAATTTGGAATATAGCTAATGCTCCATTAACACTTGTAATACCATCCTCAAATGATTCTAATGTTCTTCTTCTGAATTGGAATACACAAGGATGTCATTGAAAAATACAATGACAAACTTGTCTAAATATTCCCAGAAAACACCATTCATCAAACACATAAAAATAGTTGGTGCATTTGATAACCCAAATGGCACCACTGTGAATTTGTAATGACCATACCTTGTCCTGAAGGAGGTCTTGTTGATGTCTTCATATCTGATACTTACTTTATGATATCCTGACCTGAGATCAATCTTTGAGAATATATTTGCATATTTTAACTGATCAAAGAGATCATCGATCCTTGGCAAAGGATATTTGTTCTTTATGGTTACTTTGTTCAATTGTATGAAGTCGATGCACAATCTCAATGTCCCATATTTCTTCTTCATGAATAAGAATGGGGAACCCCAAGGTGACACACTTGGGCGTATATACCCCAGTCCCCTTCTTCAGTATCTCTTCAAGATGCATTTGCAATTCCTTCAGTTCTGGTGTACTCATTCTGTAGGGAGTCTTTGATACTGGAGCTGCTCTAGGCATAATATTTATAGAGAAATCTATATCTCTCTTTGGGGGTAGTCCTAGTATCTCCTTGAATACATCCTCAAAATATTTCAGGACTGAGTGATCCTCCATATTTGGCACCTTATCCTTAGGTGCTTCCTCCAAATGGGTTGCAAATATTTGGCAGCCCTTCCTGTAGAACTTCTTCAGCTACATTGTTGAGATCTCTCGGAAAGTAACTGCCCTAGGAATTCCTTGGACTTCTCTTGGGTTCTCTTCCTCATCCAAACAAGTAAATGCCTTGTTATGACATTCTAAGACAACATGGTGTTGGTCCAATCAATCCATACCAATTAGAAAATCATATGAACCTAATGGAAAGATATTCAAATATGCCTTGGTACTTATCCCATTCATGTCCACTGGACATGAATTGACTATCTCAAACACTTTTCTCTTGGATCCTGTAGCTAGTTGTACCATCCAATATTTCTCATGCTTGCTTCTTGGAAAAATAAACCTTTCCACAACTTTAAGATCTATGTAACTATGACTAACTCTAGAGTCTATTAAAATAGTAAAGGAATGGTTATTGATCATACCTTCAACTTCAATCATGTAAGTTTGAAACTTTGCTTGCTTGTTGTCCAGGGATGCATAGATCCTTGGAACACTTATGCCCATGTCCTCCACTATTTCTTATTGTTTAAAATTGTGGACAACTCTCACTTTGTCACTTTTGTGAGGACAGTCTCTATACTTGTGGTATCCTTTATAGCCCCAACATTGAATGGGTGTCTTGCTTGGCATTTTTCCACCTACTTCAGCCATTCTATGCTCTGTAAAAGATGACTATCCTTGAGGACTATTTATGAAGAAGGGTGGCTTGTTCCCCTTCTGCCTCTGTTCCTTATTAAACTTCTTCTTGTCCTCCCAAGCCTTTTGGAAAGTACGCTTTCCTTTTTGTTGATCATATAAGAATTTTTCTCTCCTTCTAGTTCTTTCAGAGTCTTGGGATCATCATATTGGATTTATCACTGATGAAAGATGGCAGCCCACTCAGGTACCTCTGAATCTTCACTGTCGCATCCTTTATGAAGGAGACATACTTTAATATCTCTAAGAATCTCCTTTCATATTCATCAATAATCATGCTTCCCAGTTTCAGTTCAAATAACTCTCTCATGTTTTTATCATAATCCCTCTTGGTCAGGTATTTCTTCTCAAAATGCCAATTGAATTCCTTCCAAGTCACATTTTTCTCTCTGAGGTGTTGCACTTGCACAAGATGATCCCACCACATGGATTCCCTTCCTTTCAGTCGATAGATGAAAATTATTCCTTCTGCATGGGAAGAAAAATTATGCAATTGGAAGTACTTACTTGTGCCTAGCATCCATGTCTCAGCATCTTCATCCTTCTTGTGCTCTCCATCAAAAGTAGGAGGTTTGATCTTATTCATTTCTCCTTTCAACTCATCCACCGTAGACCTCCTATGCTTCCTAATAGGAGATGGAATTGAGATAATATGTGATCTCCTATGGGAATGATGTTGGGAGTGATGGTGATGTCTGTAACCACTCCTTGATCCTCCTTTCTTCTTAGGGGTCTCGTGGCTTACTGATTTACTGGAGCCACTCTCCTTATCCAACTTCTTTTCAATTATGTCCAGGACTTTCATTAACTTCATATTGAAGTCTTCCTGCTATTCCTTGGCCTTCATAAGCCTCTCATTATAATCCTTGTGGCTTTGCACATTTGTCTGCAATTTTATGAGGGTCTAAGCCAGATTTATGTCTTCCTCCTTTTCTCCTCCATGTCCATTGGAGTTGGTTCCTTCCATATCCAACTAGACATTCAACCCTCTGATTTTATATTCTTGACTGAAGGCTACTTATGTATCCTCCATCACTCTGCACTCTGTGATGGCTCTCATCTAACAATCGTTAGTTCTGCAAAAATGTGCAGCCAACAGAACTTTGTCAGGCTAACTATTCTTGATAATTCCATGAAAACATGAACCATTCTGATTAATTAATATATCAGAAGTTTCTTTTCTACTGATTTCCTAAGAAATAAACTATTCAAATACAATTTATGGGTGAACATTTATCTTCTACCGTTCAAGACCTTTCTAATGGCTACTTCCATGCTCAATTCTAAGTTTTGAGCAGGGAGTTATGGCTATTTGAAAAATTTGTCCCTTTTTTTTTCTTAAACAACATTTTGGGCACTAGCCCCTTTCCTTCGGCCCCCAAATTCATGTGACCATGGGATGTGACTAAGTGATAATTGTTATGTGTTTCTCCTATTCATCAAGCCTCCGGGGCTCCAGAATTTTGGGGCTTCAGAGGATCTACCTCCATTACCATACATTTTCCCTGAACATTGATTCTTTGAATACTTAGAGGATGTACCAATCAATGGTCCTTATTCCTCATTTAGTTCCATAGTGGATCAAAGCTTCGGGGCTCCAGTATTCGATGATTTTGAACATACATCATAATAAATCTCCTGGACTGCCAAACTGGAAAACCCACGAAGGATAGTGGATCTACATTCCACATTCTCTACTCAGATCTATAGTGGATCGGAGCTTTAGGACTCCAGGATTTGGCAGTTTCCAAAATACTTCACTACCAATCTCCCAAAGTGTCAACCCACTGGGGATCCCCTCTCTTGCCTCTACATGTCATATCTTGATCAACATTCACGATGGAATCCGGCCTTCAGGCCTCCAGAATTCCTTGGCCGCAAATTCTTATGCCTTGAATTCTTTGAACCACGGGGTCTACCACTGTGTGTCCCATCCCAATGAACGTCAAGGATTTACTCCATTATTCAGAGATTTGAGGGTTTCTCCTTCCTCTTACTCCATTCCTTTCGAATAATGAAGTGGTGAACCCCTAGGGTCCACTTAGTACTCCACACCTAGGTGCTACGTGGAAGATTGCAAGAAGCAGACACATGGCCCAATCTAAGGGGTGAAACGTGTCAAGTTCTAACTACAAAATCGGCCTTTCAAAAGCACATAGAAGACTGACATGTGGCACGCATCATGTGTTGCCACATCACCCCCAGGTTATTTCACCACCATGTCACTTCATAACTTTAGGACTTCGGAGGTCCGAAAGTTCTTCCAACCGTTTTCCTCGAATGTTGAACTCTCGAATTCCTTTACGTCCCAAGACCCACGTAGTAGAGTTGTCACCAATCAAATTGGTGACACGTGGCCCCATCATCGAGTGACATGTGTTAGGTTCCAATCAATCCTAAGGGACTGTAAAAAATACAGAAACAAGTTACATGGGGCATACCTAGGTAGATCCATGTCACCCTAGGTGATGTCATCTTGCCACATCATACTCGATACTTTGAGATTGTGGGGATTTATTAACATTGACACTTTCTCTAAACTATCGATCTGTCAAACTATCGAATGGGTCCATGTCACCCCCAGTGATGTCATCATGTCACATCACTTCAGCACCTGGGACTTTGGCTATTTCTTCACATTAACACTTTGTCAAAACTCCCGAACTGTCGAGCGTCGACATTTGCCTCCCGTAGCTTCGGGACTTCAGCAATTTCTCCATCATGCAACCTCCAACGGATTTCCCTGAACGCTAAAGTGTTGAACCACAAGATAAATCCAACGTCTCTACTCCTCCCAAATGATCTATGGTTAAGAATCACTAAGGGAATTCGAACGATTTAGCTGTTAAACACTCCATAACCCCCAAATGGTTGAACTGTTGAACTTTGCTTAATTTGAGGACATGTTTCCCTAGGAAATGGATGGTCCAGATTAGTTCTGGACTTCAGGACTTCGACATTTTTCTCTGCTTATAGCTTTAAAACAGTCGGAGGGGCGAAGTCCGAAGGACTTTTGTGCTTAACCTCTATGCACCTTCTCCCGATTTGATGGTTGTGGGGGATCTGTCTCCCTTCACACAAATCCAATTGCCTAATTTAACTCTACATCCCAATACCACATCTTTCATGGTTTATCAAACCGTTATACCTCCTGAGCTTCTGAACACAGCCAAGGTGTTCCCCCAGTTCCTTCCTAGCACTCTATACATCAATTTATTATGGAAATTTAACTCCAAATTACACATTCGTGGCCCCTCCAGGTTCAGTGTGAAACCAATGGGCTCTAATACCAAAATTTAATGTCCCCTGGCCACCCTGGTCGGGGACACACCACTACTTCAAAAACCAAACTACTGTAAAAACCATATTGTAACATACCCAACCATACAGGCTGGGCAATGCCACTTGAAAACTTTCATGCTCTGATATACATGTATATCTAATGAAATTTAAATAGACATAAACATTCTTCTCATACACATATTCATGTGGAAGCAACAGTAATACATACATGCTATAAACACAGGCAATTCTGATAACATTAGAACACATGCACAAGATACACAATATAGAATTAACATAGAATTGGTACTTATCTTTTTATGAGAAGACCATCGACTGTGTGCAGACCTTCCATCAACCTCCCAGCCTTATACCACCTTGATCCAAGCTATCAGTAGTGGGTCACCACCTAGTTGGGACTAAACTCCACCCAGGGAAAGGAAATCCTAGGCTAGGATGAGGCTATGGGAAACTGTACAATGCTACAAAAAGGATTCCTTCCAAGGATCCTACTTACACCCACTACTCATAGAATCTCATTCCCTACATGCCTGTCCCACCCCAGGAATATACACCTTCATTGTTCCATAGTGCATCAGTTGCTCCACTTCCCTTCTAGGGCTTCAACAATAGGCCAGATCAGGAATTCTCAGATATATGTAGCTGTTGTTGGACTCCCTCTAGGAGAAATCACTCCCCCAACAATATCTCCCACCTGGAGAGAGTTTATTATAGGCCCAAAAACCTGCTTCTTCAACCACGGGCCTGGCAACCTTCCTCTTCAAACCACGATAGAAAAAACGGGTAAGGCAAGAGACAGCTCCGCAAATACAAAGGTTCAAAAATGGTGGAATTGGCTTTGGTTGCATGCATGTTTAGTGCGTGTGTGAACTAGAAAAGGGATGCTAAGAATCATGAGGATGAACTCATGAGGAAATATGGCAATAAAAAATGGTCAGAATGCTGAGAACAAGAATGGTGAGAACGATCAGAATGGTGAGAGTGAGAGTCCTGAGAGAACCCCACAATGGTGGAAATTCCCACATAAATATGCATGTGTCCTAGATGACACTTGGCTCTCCAGGAGCTCATTCCTCTCCACTTGGAGTTTTGTTCCTCTCCTCAAAGGAACTTAGGATAACTAGGTTTTATTTCCCCAAACTTTAGTAATTAAGGAAATACATTATAATATTCCCTTGGGTTAATCCCTCAAGCTTAACCCATTCTCCTAGCCTCTCATCCCCCTTTCCCTTTCCTTCCTAGTGGAGCTTAGTCTCTGATAACTCTTTCTTCATGGTTGGTCTACATGCAGCGATGTATTTTATTAATAATCTGCATAATTACATATACAAAAAAAATAGGCTCTATGGCCTTAGCATCTAGGCTCTCCGACCTAATAAACACATAAGCATATTAACTTATAAATACTTGGCTCACCAGTCTATAAACTTCATTAAACATCATTACAATTCAACAGGGGCTTGGCCTTGGGGTATTACAAGAAACCCCTATACTAGATTGTACATCTTGTTATTTTTCTAAATAAATAAGAAATCTTGCAAACATGATTAGAAATAGACTCATGTAAAATATATTCTTTATTTTCATGAATTCAATTGATATGATTGGGTTGATCCCCTTTTATAATTTGATATCGTTACACATTAACTACTATATTAAATAATTATCATTTAACAGGACTTTATTACATCAAATAAGGATTAGTGTCTAACGCCCTCTCTTAAGGTTGGCAATACAATTAAAAAACCATCTAAAACATTCTTTAGATGCTTCTCTTTGACAAAAAAAAATGCTTGGACTAAGTATGGCTCCATCAAGATGCCTCACAATGCTCATAAAGGTGTAGCTCCATATATGAATTCCCAAGATCCTATATTCCACCTCCCTGAACTCCTAAATTACAAATCTCCTAAATTATTGGACAACCATCCTGAATTACAAATCTCCTAAATTATTAGACAACCATATTGAATTAAAAATATCCTAAATTATTGGAAAACCATACTAAATTACAAATCTCCTAAATTATTGGACAACCATCCATGTTGAAATAAATCCATAGTACCCCATCAAGTTCTCTGATGACCTTTGTAAGGGTATAACTCCCAAGATTCACAAAATATTGAACTATCTAAGAAACCATCCATGATGAGGTTTATCTACATTAAATCATCTATAGGGGATTAATTATTCTCTGTTACAAATCTAAATTTTTTGCTAAACTACTAAAATAAACTAATCAAAATGTTGGAAATAACGTAACTTATGAAAATACAACATCTCTCTTCTTCTCTTATGTAATTTTTTGTTGTTCATATTGATCACTATGTGTGCATCCTCTGTAATATATTTAACTCTATATCCATATGCTTGTGTTCTTCAATTTTGAATCTTTGTTCTTGCATCTTCATTATATAAATTTGTTCTCTAAATTAAACATTATGTTAGTGCGTTGTTCTTTGTTTCTCTATGTCTAGGATTTTTAGACTTCACACATATCCACTACATGATCCTTCACATGAATTGATATACATTCTTCACATTAGACCACTCTTCAAACTTAAAAATATATTGTAAGTGTGCTACATGAGACTAATTGTTTGAAAAATCTTTGAAACCTTTTATATTGATACAATGGCTCCCTGTCAGCTTTAATACTTGATACAACGGTTCTAAAATAACAATTTTCTTCTTAAAAGGTGGCTCCATTTAATAAAAATGGTGTCTTTTGTTTTATTAGTCCCTTCTGAAGGAAAGGACTATAGAATTTGATTCCTCATTTACCATCCATTAGTTTTTCTTTGGCTACAAATATTTTTCTTGATGTCCAATGTTGTACATATGCTTAACAAAATAATTATTTTTCATAATATTTAAATTACGTTTATCACACATTTGATTGGATGAACAATCCAATGTATTTTGGCTGAGCTCTAACTGAATGTGATATTTCAATCTTAGTTTATACCTAAGTTTAAACGTGCACACAATACGATTTGTTTTTCCAAATATAGATAACATAAGTTTGGAGTTTTAATCTTAGATAACTATGACATCTATTCATTGAGGTCATTAAATTCATGTTGGTGGAATAAATACATGTAATGTCATATATTGGATGTGAAGTGAAATGTTGTCGTGTATTTGTTTTTGAACGATCTTGTAACCAAATTTGTAACAAAATGTTTTTTTTAACGATCTTGTAACCAAATTGTAACAAAATTTATATCTATCAACATTCCACTCCTCAATATTTATTATATCCAACTATTTAGTCTGGTTTGATGTCTCCTTTCTCGCCCAACCTCTTTTTTTCCATCTCCAAGTCTATTATCTCCTATTATATTTAAGTTTCCTCCTCGTTAGAACATCCTATAACACTCTATAACTCGCATATATGGTTGTGCATACAGTAAAAACCCACATCTACACTTCTCGGTAGACCATTCATGAACGAAGTTCCATTATTGCTTCTCCCTCTCCCATAGGTTGTGATCTCTTTAACAATAATCTAGACCACTTATTCAATCTTGGGTACCATGAGGCAGGTGGAGCTAGATGCACACATAGTGAATGCAAGTTCATAGCTTAACCACTCGAATGAAATATACATGTATACCATGTGAAGTGGATTACTGAAATTTTCCAAATGAGGAGAGTTTTGGCCCTTTTTAATTCATGGTCATGGTAATTATATGTTTTTATTACAAACTCTTGGACATGGTAACAATATACATTAAATTTTTGGTCCCATTTGTTTGTAAATTCAATTATCATTATGGTTATCATCGTCTGAAAATTTAACATGGACCAATCATTGATCTCTTTCTTCGTTATTAATTTTTTTGCTTATTAGTAATTCCAATAATTGACAGTTTTCCCTTTTCCTTCCATATATGTCAGTTCATCAAAATTGATTTTAGAAAATATATAGTAAATGTCCATAACTTCAGTTTGAAATCAATGATTATGTGAGAAATAGAGACATAAATGACACACACACACAATCCATACATAATGTGAAGAAAATAACAATTACAAAATTCAAACAAAGTAGAAAAATATTAATAATTACAAAATCTATACAAAATACACTAAGTCACTATGAATATTAATAAAGTAGAATATAGCTAAAGTTAAATGAATATTGTATAAAATGAAAATAGTGGCACCAGAGTCAGATATCATCCTATATTTTAGAATAGGAGTAAATAAGTGTATGGCCATTATTCATATGGTTATGAATAAAGTTAAATTATCAAATTTATTGTGTCATTATCCAATTGTGTCAAAGTGAACTAAAAAATTAATAACAATCTGATATGTGAATGATTACTTGAGTTGTATAGTAATATTTTAACCTTTTTAACTATTGACATTATTAATTATGTGTTATGATCTTAGTTTCGGTGGCATAAGAAAAACATGCATGCTCATGAAGTTTTTAGTTATTGGCACCTAAAATTGATTAATTTGACCTTTATTTTACATAATTATTATAATTTTCATAAATAATTTAACATACAACATTCTAATTTCAAAATTTAATGTTAATCTCAAACCTACATATTTTTAATTTAACACATATCCTTTCAATTTTATTGATGATTATTTTATAAAATAAATAATAATTGGTTGAGTATTTGTTTATGATAATTTTGTTTCCTTCTATCATAACAAGAGGCTGCCATTATTTGTTGGCTTTAATATAAATTTTATTTCTATTATGAATATATTTTAAGTAAATTTTATAAGTAATGCCCCACCACTTCACCTACGAAACGCGTTTTAGGAACATAAGCTAATACAATTTTGGTATTGGTATAAGCATCTTCAAAATGTCGGCATGCAATGTTGTAATTCAAACTTATGCATGAATTCAAATCTACGCACCAAATTTTTTTTGGCAGGGACATTGCCACTGTAGTGATACTTGTTTAATTAGGAAGTTGTATAGTTTCTCTCTGCTTAAACTACTAAGTCATGCTCAAAACCTCAATCACTTCATATTTCATTTTTGAATAAATTTAGAATTTTCCATGTTAATTTTATAAATAAACAAGAAATATTGCAAACATTATTAGAAATGGACTCAACAAACTCATCATACGTTATTATCATGAAGTCAATTGACACAATGGGGTTGATCACATTTTATATCATTGATGCAATAGTTTTTCTACCATTACAACTTAACTACTTTATTAACTAATTATTGTTTACCATCACTTTATTACATCTAATAATCCTTGTAATCTAACACATCTTACACAATAGTGAAATTCGTCTTCAAAAACACTATTAGAATGTTTGATTTCCCATGGAGTTCAACAAGTGATAAGGGGAGGAACTTTATTAATGAGACAATTGTGGTGATGACACAAGTGTTCATGGTCCAAAATCATAATACTAGCTTATATCACTCTCAAGTGAAAGGATATAATGGAAGAATCCATTACAATTTTGGAACATGGTTTGATGAAGGTGTGAAATAAAAATTGGGATCATTGGGATGAATGTGTACCAATTGTACTTTGGGCCCATAGAATTATAGAGAATAGGTTAACAAAGAAGAAACATTTTGAGTTGGTGTATGGTTGTGAAGCAATGGTCTCCATGGATTTCTTACTGCTAATGTTACACATATGTACGATGATGAATCACAATAGACCATAATTAATTGTATCGAATGAATATAGGCTTCTAGAAGCATATCACCAGATAGTGTAAAAGAAAATATGTAAGTCCTAACATGATATACACATCAAGTGAAATATATTCAACAAAGGAAACATGGTCTTGATGTATGTTAGTAAGTTTTTGAAAAATTTAGGGACATTGGAAGTGCATTGTCTTGGATTTTTTGTGGTTTTGGGGATTACAAAGTTGGGGTTATTTTATTGGCTTAGTTGGATGGTACCCCTCAAATAGGTGGTGTCCCTTTTCCTAGTCTAGGTAAGTTTCACAAAATCTACTTTTTCATTTGTGAGACAGTTTTCCTAGCAAAGATACAACCCACCCTTGGGTTTAGGGTGGGATTATACATGATAAATCATTGGATCTTAAGGATTGAGAGGAATTTTATGATTATGAAGTAGATTCCACCTTTGTGGTCAGATATAGGAGTGAAACACTATCATTTTTGAGCCATGTCTTCAAGGATATTTTTTGGGTTTTTCTCCAAATGTATTGTGTGGTGACTTTATAGATTTGAAGTGTAAACTTGGGCATTGTAGGAGAAATTGTATGTATTGGTGAATGAGTGTAAGTAGAAATAAGAAGATGTAGAATCTATGAAACAATATTAAACTCTTTTTCAAGCCTTGATTTGAAATGGATTTGAATTAAACATCTCACCCAAAATTTGTAATTAAATTTTCTCAAAGTTTGTAATCATAAATCAACTTGAAGGAAAAAGGTCGAAAGGCCTCAATAAGGTGAAATGAATCAAATAGATGGTTGCATTCTATGGAAAATTTATTAAATATAATTCTTGCTTGATGAAGGGAAGGAACCATAATGAAGGAAGAATTGAAGATTGAGAAGAAGAAGGGATGTAGTAGAAGAAGAGAGATCGAAGAGGAAATATACTTGAAGATCATAGGACAATAAGGCATTGATCTTATCCATGCATGAGTATAATATTGTCCATGAGCCAAATATGTTGACAAAAGATTGCTAGTGAGTAATAATGCATCAGAATATCATTTGAGAGTGCATAGATCCACCTTGTAATAATGTCCTAAGTAATAATCAAATCCCAAAAAATGTTGGCTTTTCCATTTGGATTTCCAGGGAAAACAATTCCCCATGTTATGGTGTGAATTCATTGTTGTGTGCATGAGTTTTTGTTTCTTTCTTTAGTTATGGAATAATGTATGTGTTTTCATTAAATGAAATGCACATACAACAATATTATTCATTGGATTAATTGTTGGTTGAATTAATTCAATTACTAGTTTTTGAATGTTGTACATAGAAAGATACAACACTCTTATCCACCTATGGGATCACTAGTTAATTTTGGTGAATGATTGAACTATGGATTACCAATACCAAATCATATTTCCTCCCAAAACTAGTTTTATTTATGGTTGGGATTGTTGGGTTAACCTAAAAAAATGCCCACACTCTCTCCTTTGACTAAAAACTAGGGTATACTTTGTTCACATTGGAAATTCATCCATAGACCATCACCATCAAGCCTGGGAGCATTGAATATCACCTACAAGAATTGAAATATCTCCTAATTTATAAGTCTATGGTGCATGATTTGATGGGAATTTCATTTTCCTAAATCATTATCTCCAAAATATTAAGCATATTTCTAATTTCTACAACCATATCAAAAAATCTTCTTATAAGTGAATACAAGTGCATTCTAGCAATTCCATAGAAATAGAGATCGGTTACTAAACAAGCATTGGGTTTTGACTTTAGTTGGAAGCACACACACACACAAATACAAACACACACATAGACACACATGTCAATTGGGTTTAGTTCGAATGGTTGGGAGGAATGATTGTTATCTTCCCTGCTCGAGTTCAATTCCCACAAGTGACATGTTGATCTCATAATGAGTATATTGTTGTAAGACATATTGTTGACCAGACACAATTTAAGTGTTGTGATTGTACACAATTGTGTTTTACAATAATTATATGGCTTAATAAAATATAGAATTCCCCTTTCCATTTAGAACTTAGTATGTATTGCTAATTCTATGAATGAGCATACTTATAATTGTTTGGATGCAACAAATAGAGTTGGAATCTAGTGGGAGGAATTAGAGTAACATGCTTCTTCATTGTTGTAGGATTTGTGAATGAACAAGGTTTTCATTAAGGTGACATGATATTTGAATGAGTGATGGGTTTAATAGTATCCTTCTAGAGTTAAATTGGATTCGTATACTTAGAGTTATTAGG
This sequence comes from Picea mariana, assembly GCA_032191745.1. Taxonomy (NCBI): domain Eukaryota; kingdom Viridiplantae; phylum Streptophyta; class Pinopsida; order Pinales; family Pinaceae; genus Picea; species Picea mariana. The sequence goes on from JASDQU010307293.1 coordinate 53,401, forward strand.
TTATACTTATTAATGCAACAAAGTATTTTGTTTATTTTGGCTTGATAGTGTTTGAGTGTTGGGCCTTATATTTAACCATAAGAATAGATTGGGAATTTAGTTGGAATTATTCTATCCACCACACGAAAAGTAACCAAGCAGTGAACTACTATGATAACATAAAATATA